>DWME01000129.1:0-44617 GCA_018244795.1 Parelbella ahira ahira | reverse complement strand
GTGACTCTGAGTTTG
Source organism: Parelbella ahira ahira (assembly GCA_018244795.1). NCBI lineage: Eukaryota > Metazoa > Arthropoda > Insecta > Lepidoptera > Hesperiidae > Parelbella > Parelbella ahira. The sequence goes on along the minus strand of DWME01000129.1, from coordinate 44,602 downwards.
AATCAGTGCTCGGTGTATGGCAATAAGCTCACCACCTATTCCATGGGACTTAAACGTAACTGTTAAAATGTGGAAGAGTACTACACTCCTCTGACTACCCTATGTAACTTAGAACAACGCACAGAGTCAATTCTATGGTGACCAGAAATCTGACGAAATAGATAAACATTTAAACTATGTATAGTTATGTAAATATAATAAGATAACTAGATAAAGAGCAATTACTCGTGCTCATTACTCAAATGATATCCGTTGTGGTCGCACCAACTTCTAGCAGTCCGTGTTAACCTAAGCCTTACACTATCAGACCAGTATTTACGTTTTATATGCACATGTATTTGATGCCTAGTAGTAGCAATTTAAGTAACTTTAAGTTTAATACTTTGTTGTTACATAAAAATAAACAAGATAAACCTACCGTATTCTCGCCTTCGTGATCTGATCCACTTTCAATGCGTACAAATTCTGAAAAGCCTTTATAAGCTCCAAGTAGCTGGTCGGTGTGACGTAAACTTTTCTCTTCTGCTCAGAATAGAATCTGCAAAAAATACACTTTATGCCTACAAAATATTTGTACTGCTGTTACTGAAAATCAGATGTTGGCGGGAAAATATAACTTAAAGCAAAAGACACTGATATTGGTGACAAAACTTAAGACCGTGTCCAATATCATTCTTTGTTAATAGAAGCACATATGTACTTCTCGGAGATTCTTGAGGCAATCTTTTATTAGCAATGGCTTAGTGGTGATGTACTCGTACGTTGGAACTTGGTCTTTGTGGTTGCCCGGTCAATAACATTCTCACCTATCGCTGAGTCGTACTACGCTCATGTGGAAGAGTTGGCACATTTCAACGCACGCGACACACAGCTCCTCCTCAACATTTTCCATTTTCGCGATGAACATCGAGGCCACTCGCTCCAGGGCTTCAGGTGGCCACGCTGTAAACCTGCAACAAAAGTTGAAAACCAATTTGGCGTACCCTAAGGCATAATAATTAGTTATATACACATATGTACCAGTATTATTTGGAATCTACTCGTAGGAACGGCAGAGGACGAGTCTGCAAATCCTCACCAATCGATGGTGCAGCAATTAATAAGCGACGGGAACATGCGCAGGCGGTTGCGGAACGAGTCTCCGATGGGCGACATGGCCAACACGATGCGCAAGTTGGCCTTCACGCGCTCCACGTAAAATCCGAACATCGCTAGCGGAGTGGTCTCCATTTTTTTTCCCTGGGAAATAAGAGATTGACTGAGAATGTATTCAAGATTCCTTCAGTATAAAAATCGTTAGCGGATATTCCATCACGATAATTATTACTTTTTGTTTGCAGCATTAACCATCAAAAATCCTAACACATGTGGGTAATACTAGGCCTATTATACTAATGTAGGCTCTACATAGAACAAAGTGCGTGCCTAAATAATTATCAGATTATTCAAGACATCTTTGATTAGCCTTAGGTATGACATAACAGTTATTCGCTCCTATGAACTAAAATACTTTATCTAAAATCTAATCTCTTGAGAAGCATATAGCTTAGTAACTGTTAAAGATATTTCGTTAAGCCCGTTATATAAGATTTCATTACCACAGGCTAGGTTACCATTAGTAATTAGTAATTTTACTCATCATACTTACTGCCTCCCTCACGGCGGCCTGCATCTTGTCCAAAATCTCCACCTTTTCGTCCATACCGTACAGATTCGGTATATCACCAGTGTTGAGAAGCATATTGATGTCTTCTACCATACCTTCGTACATTATCTATAAAAAAGAATTTTGAAGTTTATCCCATTAAATTAATAATTTAAACAGAATATGAGCCAAAGAAAAAAATCAGCAAAAAACTCAAAAAACAATATGCCAGATTTTTTTTTTATTTTATAAATTTTTCGTTTACATAGACGTTTAATGCTTTTTGAAAGAGCTTGTATCATAATGGACCACAAGATACTTCCAAAAATTCATAATCTTACGATTTTGTTTGGGAATTTTAGCCAGTAAACAGAATATTGGTAACCTGGTTGTCAGCGAATAGAAAGACGAGTGGTTTCCCAATGATGCCGGCTTTCATCAGCATACGTCGGATATCATCGCGCCATTCGTTCTGTCCGTACACGCGGGATATCTCGATCTGTAGCGAACAAAACAGATGATCACATTTCAAGTATTGGACTTGCTGTTGCAGATACTCGTATATAACTATGAAATAATTCCACCTGTATGACGTTCATCTCCAAAATACTAGCGGCCAATTTGACTGCACTACTCCTCCCACTGCCGCCAACGCCGACCAGGAGTAAATTTCCTGCAGCAATTATACGTTGATATGTATTAATTAGCTTAAAGTACATCGTGAAAAGTTACATAGAGACAGATTCATCACTGCATTTGTAAGGAAAATTATTGAAGAATGTTGTACAAAATGAATCAACCTTGTATAAAATGTGGGTGTTTATGTCATAAAAGCAACCGACTATTGTAAATCATCCGCTATCACATTGACGTTAACTATTCTACGAAGCGGGACATCTGTTACGATATATATAGTCTAAATTGTAATAATAAATAAATTAATAAATTAAATAAAATAAATAAATTAATAAATAAAATAAATAAATAAATAAAATATATAAATAAATAAAATAAATTTACCGTTATCCTGCAGCAGCACGCGCGTACAACGCGAGATGTGGTCGAGCGCGTATCGAAACATGACGAGCGCCATGGGCGATGACGACACCACGTTGTACTCCTCCAGGTAGTACTCCATTTTCACCGCCATGTCATCTAAATCCTGGACCTGATGGAACATTGATATACAACTAAGGAAACCTAAACAGAAGTTCATTCTACCACTTTATATCGGTTGATGTGTTGTTAATCAAAATTGGTATTTTTGGAGTTGTTCAACAAATCAGGCCATTACTATTTTGGTAATTTTGATACTGATCATATTAATGTATGGATAATAAATCGGTTTTTTTTAACAAAATATCTTTATGCTACGTTTCATGACGATCTGTTTCAAACTTAAAAAACATACGAGTTCGTAGCAGACATTTTATAAAGAGTTAGATACAGTGATTATGCTGTACCTATTTCAAACCAATTCACTAATTAAATTACATATAGGTACCAACCTGATCATAGATCTTAGGATCAGCATCCGGCTCCATATAATTGCCGAAGAATATGTTAGCTGCATGCTTAGTGGACAGCTTCTCACCATCGGGCACATAACCCATCTCTGTCATCACCTGATCCATATGCACTCGATAGTTGCCATATACAGCCTTGTACACTACGTCGAACAGCTTCGACCTAGCGAAACAAAACAATTCAACGGAATCGTAGAGGAAGTCACAAACGGATAATGGCAAAATATATTATATTGTGATTTGTACGTTCAAATATATATTTTTTAGTAATACTGAGCGAGAGAGTAATAATAATAATCTTTATTCACGGAACACGGTTTACACGGTGGTATTAATGATCTTTGTTAAACATAGTGCTCAAAATCGCCGTTAATGTCATGCGTAAAATAATTTTATTTTCCATTTTTAACATGAATATTAAGTTGCAGTAATGTCGAATAAGTACCATATTACAAGATGAAATATAAATATCGAAATAGAACACCGCGATATCTCTAAGGCGGTGAATTCAGCTTTAGCTATTACCGTATCCCCAATGTAAGCCAATGAGCTGACACCTCTCATTTATCTCGATTGTATTCGCAATAGACTACTTTAATCTAAGTTTTAGGTATTCATTATGTTTTCTCAATTCCATTGTACGAGGAAAGAATACTAATAGAAAATATATCCTAGAAATTAAAAACTAACCTATCAGCATCGTCAACGAGCCGATCGTAGAACACGCGATAAGTTTCGTGTATCCACAGCACTACAAGTTTGTTCAGCTCCTTCATGTGAGTGGAGGGCACCAAGAGTATCCCCTTGATGACTCTCGCGAAGTCGCGCAAGTTGAACAGATAGTGACATTTGCTGGGCGTCGGTAGGAATTGCAATGTAACCGCTTTGTACACCTCCATTGTCGACGCTACCACAGCCTGTGAGAAAAACACGGATTCAAAACAGACTTACTAGCCTTAGAAATGCTAATGATGCTGAGCAATGATTTCATAGGCACTGTGTATTATAGCGTCTCTGATATAATATGTAAATACTCATAAGTGCCATTGATCATTTAACGCGATGTCGACCATGTGTCAGTTGCCTATATTAAGAAGGGTGTATAGTCTTAACGCATTGCACAAATTAGTCACTTCCAAAGCGATGACCTTTTTTTTAAATTATAAAACCAAATTGCATACTAAATTATACAAATTTCAATATACGCAAACCTTGCTCTGCCTGGCGAGACTGTCAGGAAAGCCTTTGGCGAAGTGCCAATCCATAATGGTGCAGAAAATCTTGTTGAGGGTGTTGTCTTCGAACGAATCCAGAGTGATGAGCAGCATGTGCCGCGTGAGCCGCGACGAGATGAGGTTTGAGCCTCCGCCAGGGGGCAGCATAGCCGACACTAACAGCTGCAGTAATAATAATATTGAATGACTTTGTAAACTGTCTCCTGTCACGAAGATAGAATTCGTTTGTGTCCGAATCAAAATGTAGGGATTTTCCCTTTCTATATGCGTTCTATAGGCACGTTCTGCTGATAAACTTTTGCTTTTTTGATCAGCCATTCGTGATCATTGTCGCCATACTACTAGATACCTCCTATCAACGGACATTGTATTAAAATTATTCAATCCACGTACCACGTCAACGACCTCCTGACGAGCCATATCCTTCAGATCGTACCAGTGCCCGTGGTCGATCCACTGACGAAGCAGCTCCAGGGGCGGTTGCGCGCCCCACTGCTCCTTTTGTGGCATGCTCAGATCGTCCACGAACAGCACGCACTATCGATAATTAAAATTAATAAATTGAATGTAAATATCAATACTAATTTGTACTATATATTTGCATATTTGAAAGACAAACATCTCTAATTATTATTGAAGTACAAAATATGGTATGGTATAAAATAACCATTATGGCAATTTAAATGAACTTGCAATAAAAATAATCATTTAGTTAAACGTATACGACAATGAGTTCCAGAGAGAAAGAGACATACTCATGGGGTAACCCGGTGGTAAGTACACCACTTGATATGAAATATTACTCCTTATAATAGTAAAGAAAACGACAGCGAGAGGCCTACGGTATTAAACGGTACGGCCTATGTTCTATTAAAACTGTAAGTCCACTGATTCACATTTGGCCAATATGACACACTTTTCTCATTGTAAATTCAGACTGATATTCAACAGTAGAACTGTACATTGATGATGAGGGTGATGAAGCGACCTAATTTGCATATTCCTATTGAAAGCCATACTCGGCGGACATACTGAGACACTTGAATACTTACGTCTTTCTTGAATAGCTATATGACATTCAACACACACATTTAACTTCTTTCGTACAGTTGATCTCGGAGACAATGCTATTCCTATCAAATAAAGCGACGACAATATGATAGTGACATGAAAGATAAATGATGAAAATTATTATACTGAACTCTACCTTCTTTCCCATTGACGGCCCAAACACTCCTTTACGTCTCCTATCTACCTTTGACATGATGATATCTTGAGTCTGCAATAACAAATAAACTGAGTAGTTTTTCAAATCACAAAGGAAATGCCTAAAACTGGCCAGTACACTGTAAAGTCAATAAAAGAAACCGATTAAAAAAAGTAAAAATACGACTTCTCCAGAAATGACCAATAATTCTTATTTTTTTTTTACTTCTTACATAAAAGTCATCATCATGCCTTATATTTATAACGTAATACTAGTTTCGAGGAGGCTTTTAGATGTGAAGTTGTTACTTTACATAGTAAAAATATGTTGTTACATATTTTTAATTGTAAGCAAGGCTACAATCCGAAGTCAATTTTAAGTCAGTTAACACTTCCGTTACATAAACATAAGTAGGTATCTGCCGGTATTTACCAGATTGTTAACAAATAAATGACAAAATTATCGAAGAGAGTCCGATATCAGTAGAAAACTTATCATTGGAAGAAAAGTCAACTTTGAACTTGGAACAATAGTCCAACTTATGACTGAATACAAATATCAATTGATGATCAAGTCGAAGATAGATAATAAATACAAAGTCGTAGTACTCATACTTCCTTTAATCGTACCTGATTCGCAGTGGTCCGTGCTGAGAAATTGATTGTGTTGGTAATGTACTTTTCCTTGGGCAACGTTAACAAGAAGTTCAGCACCAAAGAGGATTTGCCAGTGCCGGTGGGCCCCACCAGTAGGATGGGAATCTTGGACTTTACCATCTTGGTCACAAAGAATCGCAGACATGCGTTCTCGTTTGTCAGGATTATCAGATCGTTGACCTGGGAAAAGAAAAATTGAGTCTTAACAGATTAAAAATGCGCAACTTGGTAAGCTAGAACTTGAACTATTTAAGTAGGTTTGTGTGTGTGTTAGTGTGTGTGTCGTTAGTTACAGATAAAAAGATTAGAGATTAGAATCAATGAAACTCTAAATTCGCCATAATTGAATAAGGGGCGTAAACTGTTTTTCCTAAATACAGTATGCAAAATAAATCTTTACCGTTCTTTGTGGGACGTGATTGAATAAAGGATGATGGTGAAAAGCTCGGTTGCTTCTAAAATTCAATACCACAGTTCAATTCTATTGATACCAGAAATTAAGCACGATTTATTCATGCTTACCTTGAAAATTTGTATCTTAAAGAATTTTTAATATTGGTATCCACAGTAGCATCGGTATAATATTTTAAGATCTAGAAATAGTCCTACCTTAGCGTTAGCCGGTAGAGGCATTTCTTTCTCTAACTCCATCCACGGTATCCAAGTGCCATTATTTCTCTTGTCATAAACATAGTCGAAAACAGTGTCCTTGTCCTGAAACAGCTGGTTCTTGGTCAACTTGAAAGACTTCGGCTTGGGGTACGTTGCATTACTTCCGTCCAGGAGTTTCCGGAAGAATGTATCGAAGCCTTTTCTGCTGTCACCTAAAAGAGAACACATTCATAAAGACCCAATAGGATCGATAAAAAAATAAATAACTATTTCACTATGTTGTTTCTGATGAGTAAGTTACAGTTTTCTATCTATTAATACGATAAGAACATCATAAAAGAAAAACGATTATAAAGATTGCTTTGAAATCGTGAGTGACAGATAGATCATATTAAGTTGTTGTTACTAAAATACGCCCTCAAAGAAACCTTTAGTGATTTCCAAAAGATTTTGCAGGACTATTCTACGAATACTGATGAGTAGGTAGTGATTTTTCAAAATAAATTATTTCTAAAACCCGGAGTATTCCCAAAAGCTCACCAGTAATGGTGGCGCTGATGCCCCAGAGCAGCGAGAACACGAAGGTGCACTGCAACCACACCGTGCTGAACTGCGACTCGCCTTCCAGCAAGCACGAGAACAGCCGCGAGAACGACTGTTAAATACGAGAGCATACGATACTATGAAGGAACCACGATATTTTGTTTTGTTATAATAACAATAATAATTGAAGCCAACTTTACATGTAAATATTTGATCTGGAATTGAACAAAGTTCTTACCTAAAACCATAACCACACAGGTTATAAGCTACATGTATATGCAAATTTCAAAAAGTTTCTAAATATCTCTTCTCACATGAAACTGATGTATTTCTCCAACGTGCACGAAATGATTGCACTTGAGTTGTAAGAATTCGAAGACGGCTGGTAAAATCCAATCAATGAGCTCCTGGATCAGGTCGTACTGCTCCGGAATTAGTTTCTTGCTCAAATATGTGTTATACGATGTCAAGAACGCCCGCCATCCTGGTTTAGAAGAGAATACCATTAACAGAAGGAATTTTGGCAGACAGTATCACAAGAACTTGTACACGCCATATACTCATAAATTACAGTTAGCCAAAAAATTTTCGTACTAAAAGAATTTATATGTAATGATGAAAAATCAATTTGGTCCTTTTTGTCTCTGCGGAATGTTCGATGGTCACAATTCTCGACTTCCATGAACTATTCAGAAAGCTGGCATGTCATTTGTTTATAGACACGAGCCTTTTTAGACTTTATGGGCTTTCTAAATTTTCCTTTTAGTTTTACAAAAATATGGTTAAATACCAGTTCGAAATTAAAACTTTAATTCAACTTTAAACGCCCAACTTCGCTATATATTAAACGTACTTACTATATTTACTTTCCAAATGTAAAATTTACCACCCGTTATTAGATTTATATAAAGGAAGAAAAAATATTTGGTATACCTAATTGTTCCGGTTCCATGTATATCATGCCGCAGCGAGAGACAGTGGCTGGGGAGGCGAACTCTAGATCCGCAGGCTCGAAAATCAAATTCATTTTGTTCGTCATCTATTAAATAAATGGAAGGATTACTGAATTTAACTAATAAACTCTTTTTAATATGAAGGGAATAATAAATAATTCACATTGAGTGGACAGCAGTCGTGATTGTTTAATGCCGCTCGTGAACACTGCAATCAACCTCCAGTAGAATAAGAATAATCTTTATTACCTTAATACTATAACGCATATAAAAAAACACACTACTATTTTAACATAATAGTTCAATTTTTTTAATAGGATAGGTACTATCAATTAATTCAATTACTTATCAGGGTTTAATAAGGCTATTCATTAGGAAAAAGATTCAGTACTGTTCGTAACACTAGTCGGTTAATATTATTTAACATGACGGCGACGCATCAGTTTTCTATTCTAATCGGTGACATAGAGTCAATACAAAACTATATGCACAACATGGTACCAATTGCTACCTGTATGATTTCGCCGCTCATGAGACACAGCTTCTTGTTGTCGTCCAGCACGGTGTTCATGTTCTCTATCCACACGGCGTCAACCGGCCCATCGAACAGGATCCACTTCCGATCGCGTGTTATGGACATCGCGTATTCCCGGAACGCTATCGCCAAAACTCCATCCGACCTGGGAGTTGATGTTAGAAAGACACACATAATGTACGAGCCGTTTGTGAATTCAGGAACCTAGCAAACAATTTTTAGAAGGTTCGCAGCAATAGGCGTTAAGTCCTAAGAATGGCTAAGTTCACAACCGGAACTTAAGTTACCTACTCAAAGATGAGCTATACTAACGACTGCATTGGGGAGTAGCTCAATTGGAAGTCTGAAAATTCACCGCGCAAAACGTGTAACAACGTTTCTTACCACTCATGCGAAGCCGGATCGAAACATCCGTACAGCTGGCCCATAGTGATCGCCTTGGGGTTTATGATCCGGTAGATAGCGCCAAACTCTTTGTGCCGCGGTGGCGGCTTCATCAGCTGGAGGGCACGGAGCGAGTCTGCCAAGGACTGGTAAGCCTGCGTCTTGCCTCCCATGGGCGGACCAACTATCATGAACCCGTGCCGAACTAGCATCATCTCGTAAATCTATAATTAAAACCATTAATTTATTATATGCTATGGTACAAATTCGCAGGAAAAAAAATCACTCAATTAATTTCACAATTTAGTTAAATGTGTTTATGATGAAAATTTTAATATTTATGTGTTTTTAACATCATATTCGTGTTTGCAAATTTTATTAAGCTCCAAAGTTTTATTTCCGCATCGATTTAACCACAACAAATATTTAGTTACTTACATATTAATAAGAAAACTCTATAGATAATGTAATTATTATGGTTTCTGAGTTATACCAGAATATCAATTTAAATAATTTAAATTGAATCAAATACAAAACTTCAACACTTATTGATATCAGACACGCCGTCTTACCTGTATGATCTTCTCAAGATACCACTCAGTGGGCTGCAAGTTTCTCTTCTCTAGTTCTTTGTTGATGCAGCGCAGAAGTTCAGCTCTGTCGGGTTGTGGGATCTCCACGCCGGGGAACAGGTCGGAGTATATACCAGCGAACAAAGGTACATCCTACAATAAATCAAATAACTGGAATTACAAAAAATAAATCACATCCTACAACACTTTTTGACCTATCTCCATAAGCATATCACTACTGAATGTTTCTTTGTTGACTCTAAACATAAAGGCTGCATAAACAAAAAATCCTTAATACAGGGTAATGATTCTTCTGTACGGGACAATGAACTTGTCAGTTAAAAAATTACTTCTATTATAATCATCGCCAACTCAGAAAACATATTTTGACGGATCAAGGAATCTTTTGACTTTTCTGCAGTAACTGAGTAAGTTAGCCAATTCACCTGAGAAAGGAACTTGGGCATATTGACGTCGATTATAGCCCTAAGCACTAGTTGTGCCTCATCCTTCTCTGGATAGTTCTTTTTGAGCGCCCCGGACGCCAGCAACACTGACTTGACGGCGCGCATCCCGTAGTCGTAGTGGTTCTGAGAGGACAGCTGCTCCGAACACAGCTTGTACGCTTGCACGATCTTTCGAGCTAACCTGGGTAAAAGAAATTCCCAAGCCATAAGAAGCAGCCATAGATAAGGGATACGTCCAAAAAACTTAATGATTATATTAATGTTCTAATATCGGTTGGTCTTCCTGTTGAATCTCTCCTAAGAAGAAACCATTGTTTTTATTTTAAACTTTTTGCGTTTTATTCTCGAGTAATTTAACACACCCTGTTTACATAACTTGTCCAAAATTTTAAATGAATGAAGTAATTGGTTGGTCCAATAACTCGAACTGAAGAAACATGCTTTTCGATATAATGAAGTAAGAGAAAGATAAAAACTGATAGGTATGAAGCAGGTAACTTGTGTTTCTCAAGTAATTCAATTCAATTCACAATAATGTTGAACAACAAATAAAATAGTGTCATAATTAAAACAATATTTACGGTCCAGCATTCACAAATCCATTGGAGTAGAGCGTGATTTCGCCGATCATCGCATAGTCCGGCACCATCATAGCGACGGTTCTGAACAACACTTTCAAATTGTCCGGCAGCTCAGTTCGACCGGCGTAACTGGAACAGAACAACACAAATTTTAAAGACACCTACACTCGTAGTAATGTATTGCTCTAACTTTTTCCTAATTTATAGATATAGACTTTTTAGATATAGTTTTAGACGATAAATAAATATAAGTACAAACTTATGATTATAAAAACGGTTGTTACCATCCTGAAAATAGGCAAATATGGGAATCGATGAAACACGAATTTAATAAGAATACCGAAAAATTAATCGAGAAGCATAAATGTTTTCTAGACCACAATAATTTCCTTCATAAAAACAAATTAATTAATAAATTAACAAACGATTCACCCTGGGTTCATTGTGATGAAGACAGAACACGTGGGGTTGAGGCTGATCTCTGTGCCCTCGAAAACGAAGCGCTTTTCGCGGCGTAAGATAGCCAGTTGGATGGACAAGATTTGCTGCGCCACCACGGACAGTACTTCCAACTCGATGCGGTTGAACTCATCGAAGCACGCCCAGGCACCAGACTGCGCTAAGCCCTGTATTTCAACACGTAAGTAGGTATCATGAAAATAAATGAACATGAACGCCATTTTAAAGTGGTCGTCTTTTTTAGAACATGGTCTTTGGTATTATCCATCTTAATTCCAATAAAATAAAGGATTTTTATTTAAATGTTATTCAAGTAATAGTAATCAGGTCATTGAAATTCATGATTTTAAAAAGGAATTAACTGTATAAATAGGATATTTCGCTGACCTTGAAAAATTTTCCCAGTGCTTTGTAGTCCAATCCATCGGAGCAGTTGAAGACAACGCATTTCTTTGCGACAGCTTTGGCCAAGTCTTTGGTGGTCTCCGTTTTACCCGTACCGGCTGGACCTTCAGGCGCCCCGCCGAGGTTAAGCTTCAAGGCGCTCATTAAGGTCCTAGATATTGATGTCGTTTTGAGAAAATACAAATAAGCGTCAAAAATGTTTCCAGTAATTGATTATTATCTTTAATAACGACCGTTTAATAACTTTTTTAAAGAAGCAAATCACAATAACTTTTAACCTGATATCATCAGGATTGCGACTAGTTACCCAGATCAACACAGAATTAATGTGTCTGAATACAGAGATGCAGTGATCCTAAAATCAGCAATATGTTGGAGGATATGGCAGCTTATAATTTAGAAAATTAAAAATCGTACCTTTAGTAATGTTGCTTTTGGTTAACATACAATTAGTAACGACTGTTATGCTTGCTAATTTTCATTAGGATTATTTGTATGTGTATATTTCGTGTTTGAAGAATGTACTAGACACATACAGTAGGACTCTGGGCTAAGACCCAAGGCACAGATGTCGATAGGGTGAAATAAGCTCAATATCAAGTAGAAGACCACCTGTAGCAACGATCGGTGAGAGGCGTGGCAACAAGGCGACCAGTGTTGCCGAGGTACTCGAATCCGTACTCCACGTCAGTAGTGATCATGCTGCAGGTCATGTGGTCGCCTCGCCAGTAGTAACGCAGTTGTGAGATCCAGTTGAAGTCTGTAATTTCGCGAACTTTCTTCGACTCCATCTCCTCAAGGATCGAACGACCTATTGACAAAAACCCAACACAATATAAGCATTATGACTATAAGCTTCCATTATTCTATTTCTACTAGTGGTATATTTTATTTACATATGTGTCTACATACAAGTACGGTACCAGATGTTAAACTCAAATAGATGTGCACCGTAAGTTAATTATATACTAGATACATAATTTTGATAAAAAAATATAGCTATAGATTGCCCATTGGAAGCCGGATCACTTCGTCTTGGTAGCAGGAATCTAAATCTGAACTTGAAATTCTTATCTATTTAAGAAAACGAAAAGAGAGAGATACCGTGGACATCGATGACGATAAGCGCCTCGACTGTAATGCGGTTGCCGGGACTCAGGTCACCCTGCACCAGGTACACTAGGCCGGTGATTTGCGCTGTGCTGGTCTCAATCAGTTGCGGTAGACTGTTCGTCTGGATCGCTTCGATAGCCTACATAATATGAAAAGGAAATCCATTTTTATAATTATAACAAGACATCATCGTACGCAGTAAAATACCGTTCGACCGCTTCGTATATTAACATACCTTCACTGTACAAGACAAGTAACGTAACTACGATTTTGAACTTTATATAACTTGGTTCAATTTTTCAATGATAAAATAATAAGAAATGAATGACGTCAGAATCATTTACATTGGGCGAACATATCTTCAAAAATTTACCTCTGATGTATACTGCACACATGAACCAGCCTGAACAATTTGTCCCGGCCAGATGAGTACCCACTCTTCTCTTTTTGTCAGCGGATACGCGGTAACAGCTTCAGAAGCGACGTCTCGAAGACTTATCATCATCTGATTCTCTAATTGCTGGAGCCAACGTTCTACCATACCCTGTGGATGAACAAATAGATGAGAAACCTCTCAATACATTGACAAATAATATCCGATAAAAATTGTGCAGTACATTCAATCAAATTCAAAATCATGATAATGATGATGATTATCGACTGACAACGACTATGCGTAGTACACTTGGTATCGATTAGGCCTGAGAACATCAGTAATTAGTTGTAGCAGATATTGCGAAATTAATAAGAAAGAAAATTAAATATTGTTCATAAACCTTAGCGTCAGCCGGTTGTATGCTAGAAGACAGCTTGACCACCTCGCCTTCTGCGGAAGCCATGCCGACGATTTCCTTGGCGGCATTGAATTCCAGAGTGTAGATACCTTCGAAACACTTCTTAAGGTGAGGCTGCACTCGCATTGGGTCTTTGGTTTCTGATAGAATCTCCAGGAGCTCGTCGTTAGACAGAAAGAAGAACCTTAAAACAACAAAGGAGTAGATTTTGATGGGATTTATTTTGTGAAATTGAAGTCAATTCCATCGCGAACAGTTTATCAAAAAATTTATAAAGGTAAAATAATAATTACCGTACTCAGTCAACTTAATTGAATCACTAACCTGGGGAAAAATAGCCTCTTTTTCTCTAAATAGTCATTCAGTCCTCTTTGAATGTCATCCAACAGCGCATTATTATATTTGAGTTTCTTAAGAAGATTGGGATAATCGGTAGCAGTGAGCACCATGGGGTCTTTTTGCGTGGCCGCCATGATGGTGCGCCACTCCTTATCCACGTCGCGGAAGTTGCGCGCTTCCGTAGGCATCTGCCGCATGATGTCCTCCGACGAGAAAATAGGCTCCAAATACATCCAGGTCGCTTGGCACTGGAATTTTATATTACAATTTAAATTTGTCTTGTCTTACCATTCAATTTATTAGACGTTCAGTATTAGTTACATGTTATTTATATATTATGTATATACTTGAATTACTGATGAGGGGTTGAAACAATTTTTTAAATACCTCAATATAATAAATAAAATATATAAATAAAGTATATAAAGCGGCAAGGTGTCTATTACATTTGTTAATTCGGCTGAAAAAGTACTTATAAAAAAGACTTCTCTACACTAAGTCATTCTGCTATCAAATCACCTGCAGCCACTGGTCTAAGATATCTTGCATGCTTATGAGCTTTTCTTCCCAAGCGACCATGTCAGCCTCGAACGCTTTTACATAAGGCGATCCTCGCATGGTCTGCGCCTTCAAAATGTGGTCGTCCAACTGTTGTTGCACATCATCCAATCCTGTCAGAATACCCACTCCCGTATCCCTGGGGAAGTATTCTATATAAAATTCCTGGATTTATTAAAAAATTTATTCTAAAGCTTTAATGATGCAACCTTGTAAGTTTTCTTTTGTTTATTGTCTTCGCTATAGTGTAGTACCAAAAATTAGAAGCTGACAAAAAATAAACCAATTCGTGTACCTTAAATTGACCTTGATTGTTGTTGAGAAAATCACTTGATCATTACATTACTTGGTGACATCACACATGTCTCGAAAATGCACTTTAGTGGCCTTAATATTTCAACTGAAACCTATAAAAATTTGTGAGTTCAATAAATACTAACCTATAGGGCATTACTTCAAATTTGACTCCCACCCACTCCTCCTTCATCTTGAGGAGCGCTTTCTCGAGCGCGTACTCTTTGGAGGCATATTGTTCGATCTCCTCAAGTTGCGATGAGTACACGTGGACGCCCTGCTCGACCATATCGGCAAGCGTGGCCTCAGGACCATGTATTACCTCCACACCGACCAAATCGCTGATCTTCGCCCAGTGTCGATCTCGCATACCCTATACAAAAGAAAGTCTTTTCAGCGAGAAATAAACGAGAACAATTTATTTTTTAGTTTTTGCTTTTAAATCACAGGAATACGCTTAACTTCGTGCTTCGTAATGATTTTTAGAAAAATGAATGTTCTTTTCTCAAGATATTTTAGTCAATCCTATTTTTTTTTAAGAATACTACTCCCTGAACACATTAATATATGTACATATATCATAAATAAATTTGAGCTCTAAGACTTCGTAAAAACATTTCAAGATATTACTTAAATTCCATACTTGTAAACGCATAATAGGAATGTTTTATAATCCCTTATTGTTGTGTTTCGATCGACTTAAGAGGAAGGCATGCAAAATTATTGGAACGATATTCTCAACCGACTTTTAATATATTTTGCGTGATACATAAAATCTTTCGTGTCTGTCTAATAAACTCACCTTGTTACAAATAGCACAAAGCACAGGTAACAGCACTTTGAACTTTTCTACTTTGTTGCGCACCATGTCGGCTATGCGCTTAGCGCCGGGATATTCGAATAGCTGCTTGCCCAATTTGTACAGAAGCTTCCACCACGCCTCCACGTCTTCGGAAATCTGCTCCGCATCCAACCCCAAGAATGGGCCATGATACCTGCGTATGAAATATTTCTAGGTGATTGGATTGCAATTCAAATTCATTTAGACGATCATCGCATAGTAACTCACCATTTTTCATAACCGTCGTAGAAGTCGAAAGCGGTGTGCCACAACTTGTGGAAGGGCTCTATGCCACCCAACATGGTTTGCAGGCTGTAGTAAACGGACACTTCTTGATCTAGAAGAGTCTCTTCATTTATAATATCTTCAGCTTCACGTTTGTCTTCCTGTGTGTCATAGATATTAACTATTTATTGAGGATTTACATATTCGATACAAGTACCAAGGCTTGTTTCTGTCCGAATATATAGTATCAGCCAGAACAAAATAAAATGACTCACGTTAAGATTATTAAATATTTCGTCCACTTTGCTCACAACCTCCCTTAAGAGATCTAAATTTAACAAAGGTGGGTCGAACCGACGGAATTGTTCCAACTCTTTTTCATGTTTTTTCAGTTTTTCCTCGAAGATCGCCTTTCTACTGCGCAATTTGTCCTCTGCCATGGACTTCTTGGTGTATAGAGTTTTAAGGGTGAGATCAATGGTCTCTTCCATGTCAAGGGGCCAGAGGAACACTCGTGTATTGAGATTGACGTCTTCAACTGGGAATAGACACCAAAATCTGTATAATTATTCGGTATTGAAAAGAGAAATAAAATATCGTGACTTGAATATTTTTAGTACTAAATCACCAAAGAACCAAATCATACATACAGTTTAAATGTGCATGTTCCATCAGAAACAGCACGTACTCGGCTGTAGTCCGAGATTTTTCACGTAAGTCAAACATAGCGCAGTCGCGGCAATCCTGGATGTAGCTCAGAAGTTCTACCAACTGCGCTGTCGTCTCCGGACTCTCTGAAGCACGAGCTGCCATCTCTTCGTACACGTTGCAGATTCTGCGAACGGTGATAATATGTGATAGATGTTCACAAAAATACATTTACTTATTGGCATAATAACAAAGCTTTATTGGTTTTACCGAACTTAATCAAATATACATAGTTTCAGAATTTAATTTTTTTTTTTAGTCCACCCGTCGTTTTGTATAATTTCTTTATGGTTTTCTTAAAAATTTAAACAAATTAAATTTGTTACTCACGCCCGATTCCACTTTCTATTGACGTTTATAAAGTGATCCACGATATATTGTCTGAGACCGTTGACAATGTCCCATATAGCATCATTGATCGGACCGCAATCCAACATTATCATGTTCAGGGGGATATCGCGTCGCAGGAATAGGATTTCATCGCGTTGTGCCTCGTACATGTAAATACGAGCTGAGAAATCCTGAAACGCCAGCACTGATTACAAGGAATGTAAAAAAACTTTTATTTAAACACCAAACAAAATAAGAATATACTTAGTTGTAAATAGTTAAAAGAAGAAGATCTGAAACTGTAGGCCCACTCGCGATTATGACGCCTTAGATGACGATCATAAGCTATGACAAAAGACCTATAAACCCATAAATAAATTATGTACCCCATATAACAAATCGAAACGCTTTATAAGAAGAAAATTCAATTTTTAAAATCTGATAATTCTTCCTCGATCACTTTAATTCATCATTTTGAACACCTTAATCTGATATTAAATTCAGTTGTCACTTGGATGGAGTATACCTTTAAATAGGGTGGGGGCTCCATTGCAAAAAACCTCAGTAGCTCCTCGTGCGCGCTGCCGTCCAGGATGTAGAAGTACTCTTGGTATCTGTCAATGAAGCTCATAGGACCGGGGCGGTTGGCCGCGAAGTGCTTCACGCTCTTGGCTACGATATCCATCATATAACCCTCGTCAGGATACACAGCAGTTAGATACGGCTGAGGTCGGGCCGCCCCTATGAGCCATAGAATTATAGTATTGTCAACATTATCAATAGTAATATTATAGGTATTATATTGTCGATAATCCAAAAGATAATTCGGTTTAAGATTAGCTATTGTTACATTCAGCGAAACAATTATATGTAAGGCTGTTGTCATACAACAAACTCACGGAGCAGTTTAAGAAAGTATTGATGAGCAAAATATTTGTTTCTACTATTAATAGTGGCTTACTACTGTTTTTATGAGATTATGAGGATTATGAGTACGTAATTGCCTGTGAACGGAATCAAAGTGACTAAAAAGATAACTCCAATCAAGGTCTTACCAGGATACATAATGGAATCTACACTTGGCAACTGATAATTGACGTTAATAATCGCTTGGAACCATTTGACAATCTGGGTGCGCATTTGATCCAGGGTGGGCTCGAAGGTAATGTTGGTAGTGCCGGGGTGCGCTATCACCTTAATCCTGAGTAACGGTCTTTTGATGAACGTGTAGTCCTGGTATTCCGTGCCAAAATTGTTTCCCGACTGTATCAAACAGAGACAAAAGAGAATAGCTGTTAGCAAACTTATTAACGGTAAAACAGAGAAGAGCAAGTAAGACGGAATATGGTGTTTAATTGGAAGGGAATTTAGGTCCTGTTTGAGATTAGCATCCAAAAACATTGGTTGCGCACCTAATTATTTATAAAATCAGCTTGTTTATATTTGTATATCAAGCAAAAAGAGACAACGAAGGCGGAACTAATAATAAAACTAACAGTTTTGTTTCATTACTTACCCAATAATAAGAAAAATATTCCGCAAAATGACGAACGCTACGTTCAACGAGATCTCTAACTTGTTTTGACATCAATCCATGGATACAACTGAAATGCAAAAACACGCTTACGAAAAGACTTTGTTTCATACATTTTTGTATACTGTCTAACATCACTTATTAATTTTATTGCTAAATAAACAAAGTAGGTACTTTCTACAAAGGATTACTATCGCTCTATGACTTTAGCAACTTACCCAAAGAATTGTTCGACTTGAAAGGTGGAAGCCTTTTTCGACTTTCCAACGTATACAGCCCAATGTCGACGCATCTTCACCATGGTATCAGCTACATCGATCAGCCAGTTATCCATCAGCTCCGCCCTGGCCTCAGCACACAGCTTCGTCAGTTTCTCCGTAAACTCCGATGGATATTGAGGAAACTGGGCATCTTCTTGCATTTTGTTCATATCGCAAATGTATATATTCTGATACCTGAAGTAAGGCCTTGGGTTAGTATAATTAATTTTTAATGATAATAATTACCTAGACTTGGCAATATTAGCATTCGTGAAAAGTCAACAAAATCACTGAAGGATGATGGATTATAAGTCTATAAAAATACTTTGATGGGTAATGGTAAACAATCGAAAGGATTTAGAAATTCCATTGTATACTTCTCCTGCCACATTCTTCTCAGTTCTATCAATATAGGGTTCCCCTCGTAGTATCTGAAGGCCATGGCCTGTTTAGCGCGTACGAAGTTGGTGTGCCAGGGCATCGGCGCCCGCACCACCAGCGCCGGCCACAAAGGTGGCAAGAACGCGATGCGGAGTCTCTCACGCTCGTTGGGATCTTCCAGAATATACGATAATAGGCACCTTCAATGAAAATTAGTCAGTGATTACTTTGACACATTTAAGGTACGGTATTCTCAACCGTACTTGTATTTGTGATATGGTTGAAGCTGACAAAAACGACTATTGAAGTCATGTATATATATAATTTAAACGTTCCTTAAATGGATATTCCTTCCTATGAAATATTTGCTAAGAAACAATTTGAAATTTCGGAAGCCTAATGATTGGCCTTTTTTTGTAGAGATTGATGTGGTCAGCGATTGCATAATTTTGGGCTATAGACTTATATTGCACTTAAGTTTCAACTAATATACATAGTATGTACCTTCTCATAGCCTGAACGAAGAACTCCTTGATGTCCGCCTGACTCTGTCGCACGCACGCTTGGTAAATCAGGATCATGAGTCGTCGTTTGATGGCTACTGTCTGCTTATCCACCTGATTCTTCGCCCGTTTGTATAGATGTTCAGGAAAATTCGGAATATGTTTATCTGATAAAGACTGGAAAGTACAAAATCATTAAAATATAAAATTAAAAATTACTTCTTTTTTAAATGAAAAAAAATTAATAAATGTACAGGCAGCAATCACAATAGGAACTGTTCCTAGACATCTGTGTCCGAACCTGAACAGGATTTAAAAATAGGACCGTTAGTAGCAGATAGTCTACTAACAAGTTTTTAAAAGAATTAATAGGGTTAAATTGGACTGCAGATCTAAACTTGTAAGTGAAAAAAATTGCTGTCACTGTTTTCAAATTTATACAGGATAACAATTCTCTTTTATAACTAGCCAGCTAGTATTACAATATGGATACAATTATTTATAGTGAAATAAAATTGTAATAACCATTGTATTCTTATAAAGAAAATTAGACCTATCTTATATCAAAACGTAGCATATACCTACCGCCCTCCAGCGCGGTGGACTGACGAAATACGCAAAACGATTAACAGTGGTTGATATGAAGAGCTGGAGATCGAGCTTAGGAGCGTGCTATTGGAGAAACATGTCTAGCAATGGACTATGACGGGCTTATCTTTATATCAATTATGAATGTAATATGTATATCTGCCCTAAGTAACGATGTTAAAACTTTGCATAACACTCACCACAGACAAATAATATTGAATCCTCTCCAAGTCTTTAGGGTGAATGTATTTATAATGCTCCTCTTCCGTCACTTTAATCATCTCCACTTTCTGTTGGTCCGGATCTCGTGGCAATTCAAACTCCAACTTTGCTAGGTGTCTATTCGAATATAAAATCAATTATTATAATCGGATACCTTAAATTTAAATCGTCAAATAGGAACCCAGCTTACTTTTTCAATGCTTCTTTAGCAGCTATTATCGCAGCTTCCTTTTCTTGTCGCTTCTTCTCTATTCTTTTCCTTCTAGCGTCAGCCGCAGCTGCCTTCCTTCTCTCGTACGCTCCAGATACTAAATCTTCTAATAGAACTAGTCCTATTGAATATAATACGTATTAATCGAAGACAAAATGTTGATGAAAAAATGCTCTGTTAAACAAGCATCATAACAAAAAAGTTATTTTAAGCAAATGAAATGTCTCACATCGTAAAATTTACTGCATGCGATCCCGACTTAATTTACTCAATCGGAATTGTACTTCGCCAAAACAAATTAGTCCAAATCATTATTTCCATGAATCACACATATCAACATAGTCACTACATTTTCAGCAATCTTCTTTAGGTAGCTCAAAAGTTTAAGCTTTTGTATTTTAAGAAAAGAACCTTTTGGTAGCTTATTTTTCTCCTTCTCCTGTTTTATCGCGTCCAATCTCTCTTTCTCTCGCTCGGCCCAAGACTTCAATGGGGGGAACTGCATTTCGCCGTTAGGTCCCAAGGGTCCGTAGAGCTGCGGCCGTGGACGTCTCTTGGGCGGCATGTTAATGGTCCTCATCGTCTTTGTTGCGGAAGTATAACAATTGCCTGTTTACGGAAAACTAAGAATAAATATAAAGGTACAAAAGGTACATTTACAGGGAGATGAGTAATCTTCTATTTAAATAATCCGTCTTGATTTCAATTTAACTAAAATTTTTGCTTGTATTTAGACTCGAATCACAATCTTATCTTAAATAATAGAAACAATATAAAAACTAGAAATGAGTCATGACGTCATTTAATAAATAGAACCTCCCTACCATGGATTAAACTACAATTACATGTATAGGCTTGATTAGTGGTGGATTGTAATAATTATCGATAATTTTACCAATAGAATCTACAGGCTTTGAGTGATCAAAACTATCTCTGTAGGGTACTCCTCTCGTCCATGACCTCGCCTGCATCAAGGGTGGAAACTCGCTACATCCACCCTGGCTTTCACCTGAAAATGTGTTCACTTGCTAAAGCATTTTATTAGTTTTACATACACACATCTTCACACCCGACCCTTACCGAACAAGCGGGGAGCACGAAGTACCAAATACATAAATTATTATAATTAACTTGCCCCGAAACGTTTACAACCAATGAACTTTCTATTATAAGTGCGTGGCTAATAATGAAAAAAATAAACGTTTATTTAAATTTGAATATTGGTTTAATAGCTTTTATCTTTTGTAACATTAAAGATAAATTAAATAGGTAACTTAAATAACCTAATATATTACACAACAGGTGACTGTATTAGATTGTAAGCCTCACATTCTACATACTTGGAGTTTACATCAGGCTGAATTCACTAACCTACATAAACACTAAACCACTGCTGACATTTCAGCAAAAAACTGATAATTTGTATACCACATTCCATTTCTATCTTTAATTTTTCCTTAATGTTCTTTAATTTTTACAAAACAGACTACCTTCTGGATAAAAATTTTTCGCGGCTCGTATTAATTGACTGTCTCTGTCAATCTCATCATCATAACCCGCTCGAGTGAGGCTGGGCAATGACAATTTTTTCCGCGCTGGCCCTGGGACAAAGCGAGAGGGGCACTTGGCGGCCCTGGACGTCGACCCTGTCGCCTTGGGCAGCGCAGGGCGCTTCCGATCACTACTCGCCATTTCACTATAATACATATGTATGTTGTATTTTGATAATGATTAATAGAAGAAATCTTTAAATGATTAGAGAACAAGAAAAATCGTCCGTAATACTGACTCGGTTGCAAATTGTACGTTATGAGTGGAGTTAAGCTACATTGATCTCCGCTGGGTCTTAGATGAGCGACTATTGGTAGCAAATTTCCACAAACGTTTTTGTTTTTCGAAAGGCGGAATAGTCAGACCTAACTATTATCATCATCATCATCAGCCTATCTCAGTCAACTGCTAGTCAAAGGCCATAAATGGGTTTTACAAATAGTACTATAAATGAGTTGGTTTGTAAATCATATCTTGGCGAATTACCGCGAAAGAATTATTGAAAAACCCATGCCCACTAGTCGGACCTACAACGAGTTGCGCCAACCAAATCTCGTGTTTTGAAAAGTAATGTTTTGAAAGTGGTTGTGGAAGCAGTGGACTGGTAGAGAATCCCACTAGGCATTAAGTTCGCCTTTGTGTTTCTAAGACTTCTTAATATGTTTAAACAGACCAAATAAAGTTATTATAGATGTTTAATCTTCTTAAGCCTCATTACTTACTCGAAATTCGGCGAGCTTGCTCTTTTTGTTAGGTACGGTTTTTCTCCACTAACAGCAACCTTAATTTTGTACTACAAAAACGATGGAACAAAGCTTGTCAACAAGCCCTTGAAATAATATCAAGCGATGCGTTACCACGGAAACCGAATACCTATTGTTATGGTCACCAAATATCACCATAGGCAATCGAAATGGATGTGTGAAATAAGTTTTAAATACATTACCTTTCTAACTTTATTAGAAACAAGCGATTTTTATCTTATTATTATGACAGTCATTCTTATCTTTGATTTTAATAATACAATAAAAAATAATAATAAAGATACCAAATAAACCTAAAGTAGGGCTGAGGGGAGGAAGGGGATAACGGCCACTAAAGTAGTTAAAAGGGGAAACAATTTCTAGAATAATTATATTGAGTTACATAATTATATGTATGTAAATGTTTTTGATTTATTACATTTTCTACCTTCCTGTTTCTTTAAAACTCGTCATTAATTTCTTCACAAGCGAAAATAAAACATACAATCCCAAATTGAAAGGATATATTATTTACCTCATCACACAAATTTTTGTCCGGATGGGAATCAAACCCCTTACCCCTCGTTTAGCGACATTGTCAAAACTAATTATTATTTAACCAAACAATAACTAATTAATCAATAATAATAACAAATAGTAATAATGGTTAATAATTAAACAATACTTATCCAATAATTTTTCAAAAGAATTAAAACACACAAATAATATTGTAAAACATTTATTCCCATAAAATATTGTCATATACAACGTTAGTTATAATTGCAATTTCAGTATCACAATCGGGACAACAGACACATCGCTTTACAATCTAATAAATATCAGGAACCCTCTTCCTTTCGACAATAAATACTGTCAAATTTATTACATTTCTATACAATAATATTTCACATTACTTACAAACATACATATTGAATTATTCTTATTGCATTTGTGATGTTACATAGACAACATTGAGCATGGCTGCTTATAATTTATTATTGCTTAGACAATTCACATTCTTACAAAGTATTTTGGCACATAGTAATTTATTAAATTCGTAGTTTGCTGAACAATGTTCAACGAAGTAAAAAAACACTGGAAGACGAATGTAAAAATAGCACGAATACAAAATCATTTAAAAATATGAAATTTTGTTAATATTAAAAAAAATCGAAAATTTTGCAATTTTTAAAGCAATAAAAATAAAATAATCTCATAAACGTTTAAAGTACACGAAATATTATGCTATTAGGAAAATGAATTAAAAAATTCTATAAAAGTGTGAAAATTTTAAAATTACATTATAAATGTGTACATTACGTAGTAAGAAGATATGTAACAATACACTCATTTTTAAAGATTACTTTTAGGTTACATGTAATAAAAAAAATTCATAGACCATATCAAAAAGAAATATAAAATGTCATTATTACTGAGAACTAGTTTGACATGCACTTAGTAAATGGGCTTGTGACTTTTTTAAATATAGAATTTATGACTTTTTATATATAGAATTTTTTGCATCAAATTTGTGAAGGCCAATTTCCCAATTGAAGATTCTCGTTTATTTCGTCCATACTAACCTTGTAGACTTGATCTTATTGTCTTCTAGTTCTATCAGCTTCTATCTTTATACTAAATGGGAATTAGGTTCAATTTTCTTTGTAATGACCATTCAAAAAAATTTCCTGTACTCATCAAATTAAATTGTTCTATACATTTGTATACATATGTACATACATGTATACATACATATAATTTGGCGGAATATTTCGATTTGTTTGACTGAATTAGTATAACAATATTTAGAAGAAAAAAGTATTTAGCTTAATATGCATTAAAATTTCGCTCATTTTCATCATCAACATTTCATAAATCTTTCTCCTCTTTGTACACATATGTAATCTATTTAAAATATCTTACTTAGGCCTTCATTCTCTCACTGGTTTTCAGTGTGTTCAACTTTACTAGAAATTTTGTGCTTGTGTGAGACTGGCATAGTCATCATTGCATAAAAAAGTATATAAAATATCTACCATATGTACTAATTACTGTTATAAAACATTACCTTTCCCAGATACGTTACATTCCAACTGCTTTTAATAAAAAAAATCCATAATTTATGAGGACAATACATCAGTATTTAAAAAAATACATTATTATGCTCATTTCTAGAATCTCTTAAAGCCATCACCAGACTCATTCTACAAAGTCAGCCTTCTAGTTACAGTTCAGCCTCGATATCCATCAGCCAAATGAATGGCTAGCCTCGTTACCATCTCTATGTCTCCATTATTTCTACTATACACATGAAGAACGTCTAATTTACATCAAAAATACTTTTTGAGCCTAATAGTAACGATTAGTAAAATTGTACAAAATATTTTGATTACAGTACACACTTACACAATCTTGGATAACTCACACAGCACTGTGATCCCAAATTAGGTAGAGCCTTTTCTAAGTTAAACATACATACATATATAAATATCGATATACAGACATTGATAATATTATATTCAAACACAGGATAAATAAATAATTTTTCTGATTACATGAACAACGCTCCTGGGTGGGGATCGTACCCACATACATATCTGGTTCAACAATGAGGATCACTAACCATTGCTTTAGGATGCTAGTCATATTGTCGAACAAAAAAAAATGTAGTAATACCTTTTCTTCTCTTCTTTTCCATTTTTTTCTTTGTTCTTTAAAGCCACTTCTTATCCCCGCTTTCAACATCGGCCTTCTGGTTCAAGTGGCTGCTCGAGCCCTGCCAGCTGAACGAGCTATCTGTGTCGCCGTCTTCACTCGACTTTCTCCTCTCCGTTTGATATGAATTAGGTCTGTTTTCCTTTGCGTAAGACCGTGGACGTTCCAAGAACGTGTGGCTCAGCCTGGAGGCATCGAAGTGGTAGCCCGCATTGGAGGGCTTGCGCACCTCGCGGAGATACTTCCAGGTGTGGCTGTCCGGACCTTCCTGATCTTCAGGTTTAGGATTGTACGACCATTCTGGAATATATAAATTATTCGTTTTACTAATTTTGAAAAATTTAATTGAATGTAAATAAATATAACAAACCATCAAATAATAAAGAGGGGTATTATGTGGCGCAGCTACTTTTATCACATTACTTGAATCTGTTTCTGTCCAATCCAAAAGAAGAAAGCCTAAGATCCAAAAGTAGAAACGCTAATGTGCAATCGAGAAATCCAAAAATTGTAAAAAAAAATAATTACAGCATATGACAACACAATACAACAATTCTATATTCTGAAATATTGTTATCAGTTGTGTGTATTATTTTCCTAATTAATTGTAACTAAATAATATTTGCTATTATAAAAATATTAAATTGAATAAAAAACGTAAAAACAAGTCTGTAATCCCCGAAAGGGTAGGCAGAGGAGTGTAACACACCGCCACGTTTCACCAGTTACGTTTATGTCTCATGGAATAGGTGGTGAGCCTACTGCAATAAACCAGTCACAAATCTAGACTCCCAGCCACTACTAGAGATTATAAATTAGATAAATCCAATAGTACCCGAGCTGGGATTTGAACCCAGGACCTCTCGATTGGCGGTGGCGATTGCAATAATTCAACCAACGAGGCATAAATTGAATAAATACAAGTAAACCAACCTCCATTGGAGACTTTGGCGATGGCGGACAACAGGAAGTCCTTGTCCTTGGCCTGCAGCACCAGCATGTGCCGCAGCAGCTGCACCATGGAGCGCTGCGCCTTCGCCTTGGCGCGCATGTAGTACACTCCCACGCTGACGAGTGGCACACGGGAAATTAGGTAACTAACATTGATTTAATAGTACTTCAACAAAACGAAGACCAGATTTATCAATTGTTTATATAATTATAGGCAGCTGATAAATATGTAACAATTACAACCAATAATATATGTAACATAAATAAGTTTTTGTTTATTACTGGAAGCATGGAAGGATATCTCCATGCCAACGACTAAAAAAATGGTTAATTTTTGATCACTCGCGGCGCCACCTTCGTTTCATTTACTTCTGCTGCTCCGTCAACCGGTACTAATGCAATAAATGTGTTTCAATCATTTTAATCTCGGGGGGTTCCTTCGATACCTCCTTCCTTACTCAGTGTCCCGGTTCACTAGCAAGTTTAAAAAGAGTTAAAAGAGATAAAATTCAATGCGCGTGGCGGAGTGGTAGTTCGGCGCGAAGAGGGTCTCACCCGAGCAGCAGCATGAGGAAGGCGAGTACGCCGGGGCGCGTGGCGGCGCGCAGCGCGGCGCGCAGGGCGGGCCGCCGCGACAGCGCCAGCACGCCCTCCGTCAGCACGTGCGCCACGCGCTCGTAGCCGCGGAAGGGCCCGCAGCTGAGCGACGCGCCGCCGCCCGCCACCAGCCCCAGCACGAACAGCGCGCCGAACAGCGACAGCGTCACCAGCATGTACAGCAGCGTCTGCGTCTGCGCCGCGCGCCACACCTGCGCACCAGGGTATTATATTTTTGTATGCCTGCAACCTGTTAATACTGGACCACACTGAGCACGATGCGACCGGAAGGTGCACACCTGTAGCTATACATGTCACCGAACACGACTTGTACCTCTTAAACAAATTCTCTAGGAAAATACTCTCGAAACAATTTAACTATTTTTAAGCTTGACCAAGTTGAGTGAATACAGGATAGAGATTATAATATAAGTAACATGATATACCTTCCTAGCTGGATGACAGGCCCTGAGAGCGGTCTCTCGCTTCAAGTAGAACAGTAGAAGGAATTTGAAAGTTACGGCCACCGCCAGTAGAGGTGAAAATAGCATGCCGAACCACAGCACCGTTTGGTTGTAAATTAAAGTGAGTGAGTTATATGCGATGTTGAATTCTGGAGGATTGGTGCTTGGGTTTGACCTGAAACTAAAAGTTATTAATCTCTAAACCACCACCCACTAACATTTTAAATTTATTGATGTTCCCATGCCCTTGGCTTATAAATTTTAAGTAATTCTAAAAAAGAGGTCCTGGGTTGATGTTCAGGTTGGGCAAATACTAATATTTATTTCTTATAATTCTTAGTAGTAGTTCAAAGACTGGATTTGTGTGTACCATATAGCAATAGGTTCACCACATATTCCAGTATGACATAACACCTTAATTTGGGACTACACTACATTCCTCTGTCTACCCCTTTAGGGGTATCATGTTATGGTATAAAAACATATGGACCTTCAAAAAATTTTATTAAAAGCATAAATAAAACAAGAAATTCAAAAATATAAAAAAATAAATAGTAACTCACTTATAAAGGCTGGCTCTAAAGAACTCAACAGCAGGGATTATGAGCAGGGAAACCAGGGAGTCCAACAATACCAGTCGGTAGGTTTCCTGGCCAAAGTAATTTTCCCAGCACTGCAAGAGCATACATTTTTAGGCCTTAGTCTATTAACATCTACACCAGAAATTCCAATGTAACTGGAACAAGCTCATTCCAGAGTTAGAAAAATACCTTTCTATGGGAAATCATTTATTGCTTATATATAAATTACACGTCAAGTGTCAGCATTACTATTTTAAAAATAGTAATCTATGAGTCAGGTACTGGTTATTCATTGCTTTCAGTTAGATAGGATATAAGAAAATTCAGCCAGCCTCAATACAACTTTCACACACACATTGCTACGATGTTAAGCAGGACTTAGTGTGGTAAGTCTTCTAAAAATGTCCCTCAAAAATATTTTACAGACTCTTTACATCACCATTTTTATATATAAATAAAGAATAATAATAATCAACCCATTTATCATTCCACTGTTGGAATATAGGTCTCCTCACACATTGAGAGGCTTAAGGCCATAGTTTGCCATGCTGACCAAGTGTGGGTTAGCAGAGTACACACTCCTTATAATATACTCCCCTTTTTAAATGGAATACTAGACAAGTTTTCATGCATTTACTGAGACATTTAAATTGTACACATATTATATTATTTATATCTGATTTATATGTACAAAGAATTCAATGAGAATGTATCTAGTTGGTCATTGAAAAATGTATTTAAATAATTTAATTGAAGGAAATTTTGCCCACATTCACATGATAAGAAAAATGTACACACATACACTTACACTTATATCGACAGTGTTACCAATGCTTTTATAATGAGTAATGTTTTTTGTAAATAATAATCAATTAATGACTTCAATGTGACATATAAACTGACCTCCATCTCAGAGGAACTCCAGTAGAAAAGCAGGCGGAGAAGAGTGCTAATGTCCAGCAGCCAAATCCGTGCTAATGTGACATATAGAGCTGTTCTTGGCTTGTAAAACTCCAGCCTGCAATAAGAATATGGCAACCTTGGATATTGATGTTAAAAACAAACTGAGCACAAATTGACAATTTTCTCTACTAAATGTAACATATCCCTTTGATATAATTCGACTAACCTCTTTGACCCTGATCGCTGGGTGAAGGTTGTGGATTTGATATCAAACCAGGACCACATGTATAGAAGGGACAAACATATTTTTATGTATGTAACAGATTGTATTTGTTCTGTCTGTGTGTAAAATTTATATATGTAGTTAATCAACTGTCTAGTTTCTATAGCACAAGTTTTGGTCTAGTTTAGGATTTGATTGACGAATATAAGACGTCTCAAAATACTATTACTAATTTCTAACTATCATTGTTATACTTTGCTTAGTATATTACAAAAGTGTTTAGACATCTTAAATGGCTCATATTTATTCTATATCCACACTAAAACTATACCTATATAAGCTGTGGTTTATTCTAATTTGGTGCACTCAATAGTAAATCTTATATCATATCGCATAATGAACATGTTAGCTTAACAAAAATATATACACGGTTGGAAGAAAAAACGTCAAATATATAGCTTACTTGACAATGAGATTGAAGAGTACAGGCAGCAATGCAAGTATAGCGGTTATAACCAAGGACACGCATATCTCCCAATGCGGTATATCTGGTTTCAGCCTCAACAAGTAATCTATTCCAAACAGCAAGCCGATAATCAACGCTATTGAAATGACAGCGACGATCAAATTAACTAGACGTCGCCCAAGTCTGACACAAAGCGAATCGTTTACTTTCTTCTTGTCCAGCTCATTCAACAGTTCCTGGGAAATGAATAAATATTGAATAGGATAATTACAATCGTAAAAAATACATTTCAGGGAAATCTCGAAACTAGTCTCGTGTACGTAGCTAACAGTCGAATGGGAACCAATGGAACGGTGCCTTAATCCTTTTCATTCCGATGTCAACAGTGAATCGGTGGGGTTGATGATAATGATGAACATTCTAGATTAGCGAAAGGTGGGACAAAACGAGAGGAGGGGGGGGAGAGTTAAATTCTTCTTACAATTAGTATTCGTCGGCTGAACGGGCGTGATGTTACCTTGAACTCGTTGTAGAGCGCGTGCGCGTTGAGCGCGGCGGCGCGCGGCGCCACGATGCCGAAGTCCCAGCCGCAGAACAGCTTGTGCGCGAACACGGCGCGCACGCCGCCGCCCGCCGCGATGAAGTGCCGCCGGTACGAGTACGCCGTCCTGCGCACACCGCGCCCCGCGCCCCGCAACACGCCGGTCACCACTACAGGGTGCAGCCACACACAGGCACGTCCTCGTGCCGGCTCCCTCGAGGGAGGTAGCCGACGCGAGGGGGGTAGAGATACTTGTCAAGTACTCGTGTATGGCGACGTTGCAGATCTGTTGTGCTTTTTACATTCATCGTTGTCTTCTCTTCGACGACAGTTGTCGAGCCCATTAATAATATTCTTTTTATATTTTTATTGAAACCGAAATCAATTTATACGAACTTTGAGTAGATTCGTACAGTGTATATTCGTTGCGAGCTATGGCGGTATCTACTATTGCCCTCTGAGGGTGAGAATCTTTTATTACTTCATTTCAGGTGAAACATGGATGAAATTTATTTTGACATTAACGACTGCAGCATGCAGGATAACATATAGTTTATATAGCATGCTTTTTACATACATTTTAATTTTAAAATCTAATCTGACCAGAAATGGTGCAGCATTAGCAGAACACATTTCAGATTTTCCTCTGAAGCATACAATATATTTTATTACTGAGCAATTTAGGGGAAAAGGAAAATCACCTGTAACACAGCACGCCGAAGAACAGAAGATATATAGATAACATGGTGAAGAAGTACGCGAAGGGCATGTTGTATGTAAGAGCCCCCTCGGGTCTGATTTCGTCCAAGTGATAATGTCCATAGAAGAGAAGGGTGTCATTGAAGCCACCCTGGAATATACATACACAATTTACAATTATTTATCACTCAATATATTATAAAATTAGTATAGATATAAAAGTAAATTATTTGATGAACATAGTTTGAATTTATCAAAGCCCTATTGTGCCCATATTTTTGCAGTAAATTATTTTTATAAACATCATCACGATTGTAATCTCCTAAAAGGTAGGCATATACGGACTCCGAGTCACTACTAGAAATTCTAAATTACAAAATTCCAATAGTACCCCACCCAGGATTTCAACCAGGACCTCCCGATCAACAGTCACGCTTGCTCATCAAACAACGAGGCAATCAATTATTATCATTTTTTTTTTATTTATTCAGGTCAGCAACAGCATTTAAATACAAACAATATTATGTAAATTATAACTAATTAAAACATTTAAGCTAATAACAGCCATCCACTGACATATTACTAGGTATTGACAGCAAATGTGTATATAGGAAAAAAATATATTATTCCTGCTTACCGTTCCGCTGATGAAATCCAAGACGCCTCTGTTCCCAGAGGACTCGCTCTCCTTATCGTGCAGCGCCTGAGGAACCACCACGAAACACACGAGCAGCAGCGCCAGCAGCAGGTCCAGGACGAACAGCCAGCGCAGTAGGTGGAAGTACGAGCCCACAGCGGACCCCAGGTGGCCTTCCAAGTTACGTATCGCCTCGTACCACAGCTCGATCGAAAAGGACAAGTCGCGCAGACGTTCGCTGAACTAGAATGGAGTTAGAAAAATGTTATTTTTCGTTCAGATAATTAAAGCGTTATTCAAAGATGTCAAGGCCTCAACCCTGTCTTTCTGGGTAACTATAAAATAAAAGGGTTGATGAAACAACGACAGGCAAGTAGCTTAGATGTCAGCTCAACACTCCATGGTACTATTCTGCACACAATTGACATGCAGCAGAGAGTGGAGGATTGGAAAGTAAAGACATAAATTTTCATTATATCAATAAAAATTTCAATTATATTATTTTATATAGAAATAGACTCGCGTTTGGCTGCAATCTCACCTGATGGAAAGCGAGATGCAGCCTAGCATGTAGCACGCTCCCCTAGAAAGTACCTATTCACTGTTATTCGGTGTTCCTCACCCTTTTAAATCCGAAGCTAATTCTGTATTTCAACATCTTGAACATCGATATCGGCCGCCTCTTGGAGCGCAGACTGACGGACGCTGACAACTTGGCGCGAACGTTTCTTTTCATCGTCAGCCCTTGAGGCAGATCGCGTAGCGCCTCCCTAAAGACAATATTCATTATTGACAATGTACATATGTAATAATATAAAAATTTTATTACGTTTCCACAAATCACAGGTTACAGTTGTGGGAGGCAATCTCATAATAAGTCTTGTAATTATAGTCCTATAATAATGATAAGGTACATATGTATATGGTTCAAGTACACCGTTTTCTATGGTAAGACATATAGTGCAGAGTTCTGATAGTATAATTTGTGAGAAATGTGGTACTTAAACTAAGTCAAAGGCTGTATTTTAAGGCACTGAGTCCCCCCGTCCTCCCCTGGGTAATAGAAATACAGATCGACATGTGACTTTCATATATTGTTTATTTTTTTTTTTTCAGAATCAGAACGTTGTTGATAACCTTCATATAATATTTTCGAAATATTTGCTCATATGGATCACATTAAACCAAGACAACAAAACCTAGCGTTTATCGTACAAATATTGGTTTTCACTTGAAATTGAATCCATAGTCTTATTCAGCAGTATAATGCGCTGACGGTTGAACGAATTCATCAGTAGACCACTCCATCAGTAGATTAATTTATATATTTAGTGCAGTCATGTTTAAACTAGATTTTACATTTTTTTGTTTGCATCTGCATGGACTCCGTCAGGCGGTAACAATGAAAATAATATTATTAGACATTAAGAATTGAAAGTTACAATATTTATAAAATTGTCATAGATATCATTCTGTCAAAGATCAAAACTTTTTCAAGGGAATAGAGCAACAACAGATGTTGCCATGTAAGTAAGATACCTCTACCTTCTAAGTTCCTCTGACACTGGGTTGTCCTCCATGAGCTGATGATGCTGCTCCATCTCGCGAACGATGATGTCCACCTGCTTGTCTGCAGCGTCCGGAGTATCGGACGTGGTCGCCTCCAGTAATTCATTGTGTGCGGAGTTCACACGTCGCAATCGTATGGTGTCTGAGAACAAACGTAAGGGATATCGGTATCATCATTATCAATCTATATCAGTCCACTGCTGAACATAGGCCTCCCCCAATGAGCGCCATCGCGCCCTGTCCTGATATTTGTATGTAAATTATATATTTTATTATTAAAGTAGCAATTTCATAAATTCGTGATGGCAACACTAAACAGTAAGTAAATTTTTTTAAAAGATTTGTGAAAGGAATGCCACTTTATACAGTTTAAGCTAAGAAGCGATTATTCGTCTAGTCGATTATAACACTACATAGCAAATTCCAAAGTACGACGAAGAAAAAAACAAGAAGATTTTATTACCTCAAATGGAAAACATGAATTTTATATCACAAAACTAATTTAGTGCTATGTAAAAATTCACTATTTAAACAGTGAAAGGTTGCCAAATGTTTAAACCCATATATTGTTTATGAATAATTTTAAATAATCACCTATGATCACTTCAAAATCGCTACACTTGCACTCAAAAGGATTCATTTTACACGATTTCGAAAGGCGTATTACTTGCTGTGAATGCAACACACTTAAGTTCGATCTTATTCACGTATATTATCATGAGGCTCGAAATTAATTAGAGCTCGTTAGACCGAACCAATAATGCACAAAGGCTACTTCTGTAATGAATACTTGGTTAATTTTAAACTGAAAGGTAGTTAGTTCCGTTATTACCTTTAATATAAACACATCAACGATGGACAAATATATGAGGTTACCAACATATTAGACACCTATTAACTATTTTTATAAATTATTGAATCATTTTCATTGAGCGGGAACTATAAAATTAAATGGCATAATAATTTGCAAAATATATTAAACCAGTAGTAATTTTATATCAAGTTTTGAAGGTAAGGATAAATATATATGTTAGCAAGGACAGTAGTATAGGTGTTCATAGATTATTGAGACTTAAGTTTTCTTTAAAAAGAATATAAAATGTAATATCACACCTGTAATCCTAGTAAGGGTAGGTAGAGGAGTGTCGTACACTCTCATGTTTCACCAGTTACATTAAAGTCTCACGGAATAGGTGTTGAGCCTAGTGCCATGCACCAAAAAATCTGATAGTACCCGACTCAGGATTTGAACCCAGGACCTCCCGATTGAAACTCACACAAGCACTTGACCAATGAGGCAGTCATTATTATCATTATACACATATTGACCAATTTACACATAATATGGTCTGGAAAGAGCACTGAATTTAGTTGTCAGAAATTTTGTGGTGTACTTACTATGAGGCAACTGTCGAGATGGCATGAAGTTGATTGCAACCTGCCTAGCCACATTGTTCCTAAGAGTTAAATTACGCCGAATGCTTGCTGTCACCATCTCTACATCTTCAATTTCATTGTCATCTTCCATGTTTAAATGTTACTGTAATAAAATACAGAAGGTAAAATGTTATTGCTTATATTCCATTTATCATCATCATCAATCTTTATAGATCCATTGCTGGACATAGGCCTCTCGTAAGGGAATTTTACCCATAATACCCTCACTGGGCACGTAGATTGGGATCACAGAGCAAAGCTTCTCATATTATGTTCAATATTAAATTAATAAACACAGGTAAAGCTAGATTTGTCACATATAAGTACATACATTACTGATTAACTCTACCAAAGCCATGTCATTGTTTTCAACAGCTTGTACACCTTTCCTTCAAAGAAACCTTACAATAATTTAGAGTTGTGGTTTGGTTATTGTCTTCAAAATGAATCTATTCCTTATTAAATATAGTCCAGAAATTACTGTCACTTCTCATTTTCCGGAACATTTTTAGATTCACTTGAAATCACCAGTTTCATGAGTCAGAATCAACAGTTTGACCACACAACATAGCATATCTTTTCTCAACAGCACGGTATATTTAGATTAATTATCATATGCAACCAAAATGTTAGGTTGACCAGGTACTTATGTGCAAATGGTTGTGACCATTTGGTCTGATAAGCATTTGACTTGTGTCTTTCAAATTGAATCATTTAATGGTAAATATAACCAGAAACACAAGACATTTTAAAATCAAACTAAATATTAAAATATTTAAAGGAAATATAGCTCATGTATATTGCCTCTGAAGACTCACTTTTTATATGCGGATATAGATATACCAAGAAGTACACTGACTATATATAGTATATTAGTAGAACACAATACGAATTGTATTTCACGTTAGCATACTTACTTTTTCTCTCTTGTTACAGGCCATACAATTTTGTTAAAAAGTGTATTTATTGATACATAAATAATTGGCTTTATCTGATCACAGTACTGTTTTATAACTGGGAAAAAACACAAAGCAATTACAAAGATAAAAATAGGGTATTATCACAGAAGATTATATTAACGCCTTACATTTGATTGATAATAAATTAGATAGTAAAATAACGTAAACTATTGTAATACTAAAAATAAATGTAACAAGTTGACTAATTTCTTGTTAACGGTAATGTCATGTTTTGTTTTGACGGATATATCGACTTTAAAGTCGATACTGACTGCATGTACATTTTAAAAACTATCACTGTCTAGCAATGTGTCTTTGGCGGTGAAATGTTTGTTATGTCGATAATAATATCTTTAAATTATAGTTGCTTTTCATTTGTATTATCGTTTATCTCCATTACAACATCTTAGCATTTAATCAATTGTAAATTTTTTTGTCATATCGATTTTGAAATCGAGTTTCCATTTCATTCCATACTGTTTTGAAGTTGTAGGTATTTTGGTTAGTTGTAGCCGTATCTGACTATTGTAGAATGAAAATGTCAGTAACAGTAACAGTCAGAATAGACGGTGGTAATACAGTGCATGCAAAACGTTTTTTGTTGAAATATTTTTGAGTGCTTCACTTGCTCTGTTTAATAAATAGCCAGCTTTTTGCAACTTATAACAATCTTCGTCATTATCATAATCAATCTGTCATCGTCCACGGCTGGTTATAGTCCCCTCCAGTAGCATACCACTGAGCTTTAGCTCTTTGCATTCACAATCTTATAAAAATATATTTAACGAGTAATGTAATGATTATTAATGATTTTTATAGAATCAAGTATTAACAGCCTCTAAAATTATGTTGTGGGGTTATTTGTTTATACCATGTAGCTTACATAATTAACAGAACACGCGTCATATTTTACTATAGCGTTCGATTTTAAAGTTTTTTGAACTCTAAAACCCACAATGTAATGTCACGCCAATATTTCCCTGAAGAGGCAGGCTAAGCAGCTACACTCCCACGATTCTTTAGTTATACGTTCGGACAGTGAGCTCCTGCTAGGAATTTTAAGTTAGAAAAATCCAATAGCAGTAGATTCGAGAATCAAATCTAAAACTTCCACTTAGTTGACCACCGACATAGTGAAACTGTACCTACCTATTTAAAATAAAACGAAATATTAATGCAATTTTTTACGAAAATAAGAAAAGTTTAGATACGTAAATATATATACAGCTGCTTAGGACATTAATGAAACCAATGTAACATAATATTTTTAAGCAACAAATAATAGCAAAGCGAGTATGTAAGCGCCGTTTAAATTTACTATATGTATACATATGCGTTATTTATTAAATTTAGTTTAGGCAAATTCGTCGACTATCAGAACTTTATTTGAACGTCATATGTCAGATTAGTATTATAAATCATGGTCGATTGTCGAAACGTGCAGCTTAGTACAATCCTACACTATAATGTGTAACGCCCAACCATTGTCGTTAAACTCCATTTCCGCGTTTTTACAAAACTGTGTAAAGTTTGATTGAGCTTTTTGCTTTAAATGGAAGTTAAGGAAGTGTATTAACATATTAATTATATTTTTCATGTAGGTACGTGCATTTTATATAAGGTAAGTTGTTTCTGTGAATGTCGACAGGAACATATTTTTTCGTTCCATAGTCACCATCCTATCTTCTAGCGACATAATTGCTAAAATAAAATTGTTGTATTGAGCTATATTTCACTTAGTTTTAGTAGAAGCCTCCATTCCGTTTGTTCGGCTTTCCTTTCGGGATTCTGATATCTGTAGTTACTTGCTCACTATCATTACAAAATTTATTTTTTAATTTCGAACATAAAACTTCCAAACATACTTATAATTGCGAATCTCTCTTTATTTATCCACTGAAGCCATATACCGTACTTTTGTTCTGTTGGGTGTAGGCAGATAAATATTGTTTGTTATTACAAAAAATTATCTCAATTGTATATTTTGACATGATATAAATCTTTTTCGATCATAACAGGTATTTTAGAATGGCACATATCATTACTAAACAAAAAATCAGTATTATTTAATTACAGTGAAATCCAAGAATAAAGACCCATTTTAATTAATAATTACAAAACTAACATCTAAAAAAACATTTTTTATAGATATAAATGCAGTTTGTTTTCAAAAAATGGCATCTCCACAAAATGTGACAGTTGATACAGTTCGCACAATACTAACTGAGGTTATTGAAGCTCTGGAGTGTCCAGACTATGCGACTAAGCTGGATGAGGCTAAAGAGGCAGCTGGAAATGAAATGTTAAAGATGATGCAGCTTGTCTTCCCCATGGTGGTGCAAATTGAAATGGAAACTATTAAGAGACATGGCTTCACTAATTCCCGGGAAGGTTTGTCATAATGTTATGTCTTGTTGCGTGTCCATAATGGGTAATGATATTTTGTGAAAATGTGCAGCATCCAAGAGAGTATATCTATGGAATTGTTACCAGCAACCGCATGTACATGTATATTATTCTAAAGAATAGAAATGTTCTTTGAGAAAAAGTGATCTTTATGTTTGATTAAATAATGTAGTATCTTTTAGAATGATGGTAACAGAAAAGTTCAGCAGTCCTTAAATTGGGTTCATATCGACTTATATCATATAAAAATGTATTTAATAAATTTTGCTATGAATTTCAGGCATAGTACAATTCACTCAACTGGTCCGTGAGATGGAGAGCCTTGACAGTGAAGTGGCCCGTTTACATAACCAGATCCGCAGCCATTACCTGCCCCCTGTGTCTATCAGCTCTACTGTGGACACATCACTGTGAACTGGTAAACCAATATCAATTAAAAATTTGTAAACTCTTCACTTCCTAAGCACATTTCTCCCAGTTAAAAGGCGCAACAAAATTGTAAAATTGTAAAGATTTTTGTTTATATAGCCAGTTTGCAATTCAGGGAAAAAAGTACCCTCACACATGAATCCCCGAAAGGATAAGTAGAGGAGTGTAGTATACTCCCATATTGCAACACTTACATTTATGATTAATGAAATATTTGATGTCATTGAAATGGTTGTATTGAATAATAACTTTTAGTTTGACTTCTGTTTTATTTTCTGAACAGCACACTACAATACAGTCTACAACTGAAATCAGATCCAGAGACAATACTTTAAAGTGAAAAGCACAGATTATATTTTATTATTAGATTGTGTGAGGTTCTTCACACTGCGCGACAGATGGCGCTACGTGTTTCATTTACATTATTTTATGATTATGAAATCTACATAAATACAACATAATTCAACAGATGTGAAGAGCAGAAGATCAAGTTCAATGGTATGCAGTGTTTTTCTCTCTGTTGCAGGTAGAGGTCTTTTCTCAAAACAAGATACGTATAAACTTTATAGCTATGAGACGAAAGAAGTACATTTTATGTGCGTGTGTGGTGATTTTCGTGTATTTCTTCTTCGGAATCGGCGACTACTTGTTCTCGCTGAATTTTGACGATGACTTCAGCTACCCGCTCAACATCGACCTCCGACCAGTCGTAGATGACGTGCTGTCGGGTAACGAACCCAGCGTTTCACCTATTAATTACTACCCCTATAAATTTAGGAGTAGATCAACAAAATGTTCCAACATATACAAAATCGATCTAGTCATTTTGGTCAAATCAGCCTTGGAACATTTTGAACAGAGAAAGGCGATTCGACTTACGTATGGCCGTGAGAACGCTGTTCTAGGCAGAATTGTGAAAATAATATTTTTCCTGGGTATTCACAAGAAGCCGGATGCAACCGTCGATAGCCGTGTCGATAGAGAGAAGAAGCAGTTTGCCGATGTAATTCAGAGCGATTTCCAGGATAATTACTACAACATGACTATAAAAACTATGATGTCATTCCGTTGGGCGTACGAACACTGCCCGTTCGCGGATTACTATTTGTTCACGGATGACGACATGTATATATCAGTGGGAAACCTTTTGGATTACGTGGACGAATCGGCCAGTTCGATAGCAGATGATAGAGTGCGTAAAATGATTATGAAGAACAAAGCATACGATAATCATCTGTTCGCTGGATATATGTTCGAGTCGGCGCCTCAGAGGTTCTGGAGTAGCAAATGGCGGGTGTCCTTAGACGAGTACCCGTGGAACCGCTGGCCGGCGTACATTACCGCCGGCGCTTATGTCGTCTCCAATAAATCCATGCGAGATATATACGTGGCGAGCTTGTTCGTGAAACATTTCCGCTTCGATGACATATATCTCGGTATTGTCGCCAAAAAACTTGGTGTTCCCCTCACGCACTGTGACCGATTTCATTTCTACAAGAAATCATATACAAAAGACGGTTATAAGGATGTAATCGCGTCCCACGGGTATGGCGATCCTCGCGAGCTGATCTCCACGTGGAATGAACAGAATGCTCTTCAACATCATAATTGATAAAGGATTAACAAAGGATTTTAAATTTATCTTATATCAGCTCTCTTCAAGATAACTCTAATATTGGAATATACTCATGAAGTACTAATATGGTATGCTGTGTAAGGTAATATTTTTATGTATTTTTTTGTATTAATGACTGGTCTGTTTGTTCGGTAGTTAGTGAATGTGACTGCTGGCTCAAGAGTATTGACTTTGATTTTTTAGGATAGATGATATATTTGTATGATGATCATGAGTATTTGTTGTGTGAATATAATCATTTATATGATTTTGTATATGTTCATATAACTTATCAGCTGTTGATTCATCATTACAAAGATTACACATACATTCTCCCAGAAAATTATATTAATCATGTATTCATTCTAGTTCAACATAAGAGTATGTATCTAACAGTTAGGTATACTGTTCCATGACAAAAAAAGATATATAAATACTAAATATTAAACTTTATAGATGAATAATTCCTATAACTGTAGTTGTAGGCTTGAGGGTGATATCAAAAGGAGATTTATACTATAGGATGAACTGTAAGTGATCTTGTACTCCTCTTTGAGTAGCCAGAATAAATCCAACAAGGCATAGCAGGTGTCGCAAGGAACAGTGTTGGTTCCATTACTAATGTATGGTAGAGAATATTGAGTATAAATAAAATGAAGGTGGGATTGGAGCATTAAGAAATATGTCTAAATATGTGTTTAACTGATAAAATTAGAAATGTTATCAGAGGGCAATGTGGTATCAAAGATGTTGTCACAAGAATTGAGATAGGGATGCTTAGGTGGTTCAGTAACATAGAAAGAATGACGGACAGTAGGGTGATGAAACCAATTTATAAGGTGAGTTTCAAGGGTAGAGTTGGGTTACATTAACTGTGTTAAAAAGGCCAGGTCAAAAGTTTCTTTGAAAGAAAGCATGTGTTATTACATCGTCACACCTGGTGTCGTACAAGGCAAGGAGAATCATGTGCCAAATATATCCTTACTAATAAGAGCACTTGTGATGATTTCAATTTATATAGAAAAGGAGAAAGAAATTTGTTACAACCACAGCAGGTGGCAATACTTAGTCTGCATAATTCTATGGAAAGTAGATATGAAAATATGTACCTTTGTACTTTGTTGGTTAATATTAAACAATAATGAATCCCTATCTACCAGTAATACCGAGCGTAAATGGACTGTGAAGACTATTTGGCATATAGAGTTAAGAATTGTTTGCTTTTTTAAAACATATATGTTTCACACAGTTTCAGATCTAATTTCTAACCTTGTTGGTATCTGAATGAATATAATAGGCTGCTTTGGTTTGGATCTTTCCAAATTAATTTCTTTGTTATAGTCCTAATGTGGGTATATAGAAGAGTTACTTAAAATTATATATGAAAATCTATCCTTGTGTGTGGAGGTGCTAGGCTATTTACTGTTTGCTCATTACATTGCATTTAACTGGTCAATAATATGGGATAGCATAAGAGGTAGAAGGTAAGTAAAACAGTACTTATTTTCTGTGTCTATTGTCTATTGATAAACTTTATACATTAAGTATAATCTGTGTAAAAAAAAGTATTTCACTTAATTTATTATCATCTAACCATTCCATAATTAGAAAACGTCTAAAAAATATATGTTTACATTAATACTTCGTTTTAAAAAATATTACTTTGACTTTGAAAATAGTACATTAAATTTGATCTTTGTTTTATACTCAAGTCGCCAATTTTTTCACATAATGACAGTTCAGAGCCAGCCGAAAATGACTCCGAGACCACATTGAGCAAAGAGCATTCTGAGATTTACATACTGCAGATTAAACCGATTTATTGGATTAATCATGTTAACGTCAGTACTGAATAGATCATTCAGTAATTACGACTGTGTATTAAGAATCTATATTCTATTAGTATTAAATGTTTCGTGAGTATTTATAAGCCGGTACATATATAATCATTCTATTAGTATTTAAAATACGTAGATTACATTAACAGTAAAATCATAAGATTGACTGGAAATTTTATTTATTTTTTCTAAAGGTTTTGATTAGATTTAAGTTTTGACGTATTGGATAATTAAGCTTAATTTTTACTATTCAATATTCCATTTCATTTTATAAATTGGGTTGAATAGGAATAAATACTTTTGTAGTAACGAAAAATCAACTCATGTAGCAGATCGTAGTTTTTATATTTAAGTATTTTAAGCGTATGTGTGTTGTAATTTGTTTTATAAGTGGTTACAATCGATGTATTTGAAATAAAAAAAATAAAATGAATAGATATACATTTTACTTCTCAACAATTACAAAATACATGGTAACATTTAAATGGTAATATA
This sequence comes from Parelbella ahira ahira, assembly GCA_018244795.1. Taxonomy (NCBI): domain Eukaryota; kingdom Metazoa; phylum Arthropoda; class Insecta; order Lepidoptera; family Hesperiidae; genus Parelbella; species Parelbella ahira. Next base: position 2,102 of record DWME01000129.1, on the reverse strand, counting down.
TTCTAATTTCAATTCTTATAGTCAACGATTGTATATATAAATTGTAAAATTAAAGAATATATTAAAATAATAACATAACATAAACATACGTAGTTTAAAATTGAGCAACAGTAACGAGTCATATTCTTCGTTTACTGCAGAAATGCATCTTAAATATGAATATATTATCACATTAATCAGAAATATCATAACACTGGTAGTACACTCCGTTTAATATAAAACGAACTCGCCAAAGTAAGTGCTAATTATTATACTACGAACACTTTCGTGCGTTTTGAAAATCAACTACTCGGAGAGTTTTAGCTTTATATGTCAAATGAATTCGAGTTTCTGGCCAATATTTGCGTACCTCAATGGTAAGAATAAAATTAAAATGGATATGCAGCATCTAACTCTTTGAAAACATAAGTGATCTTCATGATAGCTAGCCACAGGTCCTCATCAGAGATGTCATGGTGCAAGGTCAGCCGGATGGTCTTCTGATCGAAGTCTATGCCCTTCACTATAACACCCTCATCATTTGTTGTTTTGCAGTCACCCTGTATATCAAAGAAAATGTATGGCATAATTTGAATAGCTTAAAGTGACTTCAATCATATATAAACCTACAACTTACATTTTTGTCTTAACAAAATATTGGCTTTAGTTCCTGGCACACACTTATGACATTACAAAAGTGTGGATATGATGTAAAAAATTAGAATAACTATATTTAAAGAATCTAGGTTTTATTATACCTAAATAACTTTCTTGATGATGCTGATGAAGTTTTAAGTTTCAACACATCCTATTGTGTTTATTGAACTGTTATAATTATGTACTAAGAAAATAATACAGTTTACCTTACCCTAGCAACATTAAAAACAAGCATTTCTCTAATCACCCACCTGAGTTTCTGCCAGGCACACTTGCTCAAGCCGTTGCAGAACTACCTCTGCAGTAAGAGGGCTATCATTAGCTATCCGGACTAGGACAATATTTGTGTGCTGGTTCTCCGTGTCAACTGAGAATGACTTCAAAAACAGGCCTTCAATTACTGTAAATAGAACAAAATACATAGTTTATATACTGGCACAACAAAATGTGTGGTTCCAATTAAGAATCATAACAAAAGAATAAAAATAAAAATGCATACAATGCATGCATTTCTAATTAATTCTTTTGATCAATGTCGAATGAGACTGATGCTATTTTCTAAAAAAGGCAAAAATCAGAACTTCGGGAATTGGCAGTCACTAACTTTTGCCCAGTCTCTGTGCGCGTTTGTGGTCCAGGTGGAGAAGAGGTGCCACTTCTTCAAGACCTACTAATGCTGCCGCTGCTAGGACTCCAACTTGTCGGAGACCACCACCCAGCATCTTGCGCATACGACGTGCTCTGCAAAAATGATTCACAATAAGATGTCTTATAAGACTGATAAGTGTGTAGAAAACCGGGAAGACAATCAGAATGTTTTTAACTACTACGCATTTTTGCTGATGGTGGAAGGTTGGAGAAAACTTCTCTGTACCACTATTACAGTGACTGCTCTGAATTTGTATAGCGAAATATTTGCAACCAGGTTTATTAGAAGCTACAAAACTGTCCTAACAAATTGCCTTAATATATATACTCGTCGCAAATACTTTGAGATGGAATATTTATGGAGTACCCTGGACTTTTATACACACATCCTCAAACAGAATAAAAATTCGTGGTAAGATCAGTAACAGCTCTTTCGTCGTCGTCGTCATTATCATCATCAGCCTGTTTCAGGCCACTGCTGGACATAGGCCTCCCCCAATGAGCGCCATGGCGCCCTGTCCTCGGCTTGTCACTTCTAGCATTTGCCTGCAGCCTTTCGCAGATCGTCGTCCTAACTTAACAAAACAGCAGTTTAAAAAAAAATAAACGACCCATTTGTCATTCCACTGTTGGAATATGGGTCTCCTCTCACATTGAGAGGGTTAAGGCCATAGTCTGCCATGCTGGCCAAGTGCGGGTTGGCAGGTTTCCTGCACACCTTAGAATTTATATATTACACGATGTTTTCCTTCAATGTTAGCAAGTGATATTTAAACTTAAAAAGCACTTTTATAAAGAGGTGCGCGTCACGGATTTGA
>DWME01000128.1:0-44693 GCA_018244795.1 Parelbella ahira ahira | reverse complement strand
TTGGTCGAGTGATCGCAAGCACGACTGCCGATCGGGAGGTCCTGGATAATTTGGAATTTCTAGTAGTGACTTCTAGTTTGGAATTGTCCCCGGTGTGTGCCAATAGGCTCACCACGTATTCCATGGGATTTAAACGTAACTGGTGAAACATGGGAGTATACTACACTCCTCTGTCTACCCCTTTGAGGATTACAGGCGTGTTGTTACTTTTTTATTACTTAATAAAAACCAAATAATCTATAAACATATTCGCTGCCTACAAGCTTGTTTTATAATCTCAAGTTTTCCTATAATTCTCATTCGTTCTCATCTTATTATGTATTTCTTCTTCAAAAATACATATACCTATCAATGGCACTTATCGTTCACAGCCATTGAGTGACGTAACGACAATGAGGGAGCTATTATTAAAATTTAACGAAATACAAATCGAAACGCCGCGCTGGATCGTATAAAATAACGAGCGCTTTCAATACACTGCATATCAACAATGCATTCACGTGTGATTACACTAAGCTTACCGGCGCGGCGCGTCGTTCGTCACTCCACTCGAAAACATTCGACACTTCAACTACCGCATTAATATCGATTTAACGTGACGCAATTTCACGCGCGTTGACTGTCATTGTAAATGATGCTACCCATTTACGCAGACCACACATGGGCGCGATGCTTTTTTGATCCAACTTTGACAAAATTTGACTTAGACGCGACGGTCTATTGGGGCGAACGGTTTCGCGAAATGGTGTAAAATTTTACTATTGAAAGTTTCTTGATCATACCTATGTACAGAAGATTAAATTATGTATTAGCTTTATACATATCTGGTTTTTCAAGGTATACCTACGACTTGTATCGAAAATATTATACCTACGAAATTAATCTTTCGTGATGAAATGTAATATTGACACGTCATAGCGGAATTTCATTTGAAATCTCTAGTCAGCTCATCGACATCGATTAACTCTATTTTATGCGTTCTGATTCCCTATTCAACTCATGCACAGATTTTAAAATGACGACACTATGCATATTATCATTGGCACTGTATGACGAAAGTCATAATTACCAATTTGAGTTATCCACTTACGTGTATAGATATTTTTATGCCTTTATCAATTAGGGGTATAGATAAAGTAAGGATTCAAACCGGCTCCAATCTTTTTCTTCACGTGTATTTTTATCAATCGTTATACCTATGCAAACACTCGTGTCTTACGGGGTGGTGTTAAAAAAGTCTTGTTTCGCAAACAGGTACATATTAAGCATTATCATCATCATCATTATCGTCAATCCTTGATATCATGAAGGTTTAAAGTCAAAGATTGCCACACTTGTCATATGCCAGTTGGTACAACAGTAATATGTACATACTATACAAAATAAATAGCTCTTTTCTAACTCTAATAAAAGTAACAAACGATCAATGGATGTATGAATATGTTATCGATATAACAAATAAAAATCTCCATCCAGTAGAGAATAGTAGGCAAGAGGACGGGTGCAATGGTCACAAGAGCGGTAGGATCGGTCTAGGTATCTACTTCTAAAGTAAAACTATTTGCTGTTAAAACAATTTTTATACCTACAAAGATATCTCAAAGTAGATATATTTAGATTAGTTACTAACTAATCGTTTCGTTAGCGACTCGTGCGCACAAATCTATTTAGTAACGTAATTAAGTCATTGCAATACCTGCCGTCATACTCTTAAAAAATTCTTGATTAAAATTTTTTCCCTTAAGAAGTAGAGGTGAGTGTAGAGTTTCCTAATACTATGCATTTATCAAAGTAAATGAACAACGACGTTATTACATACGACATGTAAAATTAATTAAAACGGTAAACCTACAATAACAATAATAAGTCAGTTTAATCACCAACACATAAAAACTATAATTAAATAAATCCTATAAACTGACCAAAAATCACGGACTTCCTTTAAACACATTTGTACTGCTTTGTGCCAACAACGCAAGTGACAATTGCGTTGTACGTGTCAAATACGTCCTGCAGTTTTCAGTTACAACCTATTTTCAGTTGTCGGACTGCTATTCATTTCAATTTAAACTTTGTGCCCTTAACATAAGGTTGTGGAATAACTTTGTCAATGAATTGTTCTCATACGTTGCATTAATGTTTGCATGATGTTTGTGTGTACAGGGCCCCCTGTTTGAACAACAAATTAGTTCCATTATACGCTTGTAAAGAGGGAGGAAGTACCAGTCTTGTATGCACGAAACGAGATGAGTTTGCGCAGCATTATATTGACAAAGTAACGTTAAATTTTTAGTACTTACTTCATTTCTCATGCAATGAGTAAAGGGAAAATAAGAACTGGATTAAAGATTGCCATTTTTTCTCATTTTAATATATAAAAAATGAGCTTCGCTTTTATTTTATATTCAAATTTCACTATTGTATTTTTTTTGGTTTTTATGTCACTGAAGCCCGTAGATATATATAAATAGATATCTAAAAAAGTTGCCAGTCTTGAAAACAATATTCCTCATAATACATTGAATACCTACCTCAGCCTTCAAATTTAAAGCCACGTACCTGCAAGCACTCATGCCTACCTGTGGAGTTGTATAGTAGTAAATGCAGTCTCCGAAACCGGCCTGTGTGTACGTAGAGAGTGAGTAGTGTGGAACAAGCACGGCAGGTTTGTAAGGATAGAGTCATTTGGCACTCTGTACTGTCTGCCTACCCCGCAAGGAACCTGGCGTGGCGATGAATAAGTATGTTGAATTAACACCAAGATAAGTGGGATAGGCAAACATTTAAAAACAATATAAAAAGACATTCTGAATGCTATGTAACAAATCTATTTAATTCAATTATGGAACTTAGACGAAGGAACTTTGTAAACACATAGGTAAATAAGCGCTATCGGCACCTTAAAGCAATTTAAACTTGGAACATAACAAAGGAAAACAAAGAGCATTCATAAATGCTCATTTATTGTGCCATAAACAAATTCGTTCCTACTGTAGCGTTGCATTGTTGACTTCCGAATAGTGAACTCTGTTGCTGAGACCAATTAGGCGGCAACCTTAAACAGCCCGGGCCCATCGCATATTGAATATTTATAAAAAACTTTAATGTTTTTGCAAGAACAACATTGCGTAAATGTGAGCAAAAACAGTTTAAAAAGTTTACGAGAGAGTTTGGGTGAAATGTTGATTGCGCAAAAACAATCGACTGTAATGAGAGAAATGTCCGTAAAAAATCTACCTTTCATCGGTCCGTTGCTGTAACTGTACATATTATGTGCGTTATTCAAGTTAAAATAGTTAAAATAATGGACTCATCCATCGGTGCTCGCGTTTTAAATATGGAGTAAACAATCGAACTGTTTTGTACAAAAATTAGTTTTTGTAATTCAATTTGTACTGTCAGTTTATTTCTTCTAGACTTTTTCTTGAAGCTTCTATAAATGACAACATGTCTGACAAATCTGTGCCTGACGGAATTTTATCGTTCAGACTGAAACACGTACTAATTAAGTAATATGTGGATGTTGTACTACCTGCCATCACTTATTGTATTTTCGGTAATTTACGACTTACATATAATATTTATGCATCATATCTACAGGATAACCGATAAAATTATATATAGAACTTATGTGTAACATGTGAGCGCTTGGCTGTAGCAATTCAAATCCAGCTTAAATTAATTGATGCTTTAGAAGAAACTTCATAACCCTCGTTATCCTTTGTAAGAGAACGTTTGACGTGTACTATTTACGAGACAAATTGATTTCCAACACATCGCTTAAGGCAGTCTTCACAAGTGTAGAGCACAGGAACAAAGTTGCGAGTTATTCAATATTTGCACAGTTTTTAATCCAAGCAAAGAAAATTGCCACCGTGATTCCAGGCGTTGCAGAGAAAATTTATTTACTTAGATTAAATAAATCTTTGCGCCATGGTTACAGTAACATATTTCACAGGAATAAAGTAACATATATCTTCCTATCTACACGAAACATAGAAATCTCCTTGTCTAAACAAAACCCAAAATCTGAAATTTAATCAAATGAAGTCGGTGGCACAGTTCTTATGAAATAAACACGGATTATTATATCCGTTAATACCGCGATTTCATATAAATGTTTTTTTATTAATATGTACATATTGTACGAATAGTTCCCAAGGAAAAGTGCACCTTCTTACGAAGAATATTTTTCTCATTACAGCCAAAATAAATTTTAATTTAACTGGGCACATTAACATTCTTTTACCGTTGTATTTTCAAAATTTTCGGTTGCTCGCTTACAGTTAGAAACGGTTCACTAGAGCAATATAGGGTTTATGGTTCAACATTTAAAAACATTTATAACCGGCTACTTTCTTTCCGTTACTCAGTTTTATTGCTTTGAAAGTACCGACGGAATGTTCCCGTTCTTACAGTTTTGTGTCAAATGAAAGCACCTTGAACTATATCCAATCTATTGTTGCGAGGAACTGTAAATGTTATTGCTTCTCCGTGTAATAGGAACAATATTTCGCAAATTACGACGACGACGACGCCTTTCTATACCTATTTGACGCTTTCATTGATGTTATCTTTGGCGTCGATTTCGAAGAGTATAAATTCAGTTAATTAATTATTTATTTATTAAGTTGCACCAGCAAAGTAAACACTAGCACATTTGTTACAGGAGAATATTATACGAGGTACGAAGTGTCCCCCAAGTACGGTGTCACCCAATTAGAGGCGCAAACGACATGCATAAATTCAGAGAACACAACGCTAGTGTAAATGCTAACAACAATTATACAAAAAAGTAACCAGAATGTTATGTTACTCGCAAACTGAAAATGTAAAAATTTATGTGTTTCGGGTATTTTTCATAAGGTTTTGTTTGCACTTATAAATGCCATTCAAGCACATATTGGTTCATATCATTTTAAAAATGTATTTATGTCAACAAAGAAATGACTCTTCAGTAGTTAGTTCTAACTACTGAAGATACATAATATGTTTCCAATGAGTCGGTAAAGACTGATGAAATAGAATGGAGCTACGTGGAATTTACCTAGTAATTGAGAGTTCTCCGAATAGAACATATTATGTCGGTATGAAGTGTTAAATATATACTTTTGAGTACATCTGTCTTTGTTTGATTATGTGTAATGTACATTTTACATTATCACATTTGTACAATAAACGATGGTTACGAACACACTTATTTGATTTATTTTTCCATAACAGGTTATCTGTATAATTATGGTAACATTTGTATAATTTTGGTATAAATTGCAATGAACGTATTTAGTTAGGTGATATTAAAATGTTCATACATGTCTCAAATCAGTAGTGTAAATATTGGTGTATGCAGTCTTCTGAATAAAGAATGCTATTTTATAATTGGCAAACATTGTTTTATGACTGTTACGGTTATATATCAGTTGAACAACACGTGTAACTAAACGTCGTTGAAAACTCTTTTAAAATTAGAAACATCGTGCGTCGCCTTTTTTATTTAATTCTTCGCGTTATTATTGCGCATTAAGTAAGTTACTTTTTGTGACAAAAAACACTTAAAAGAACGTATTCAAAACAACCCTTTTCGCAATCCTTTCGCTAATTGCTCATCACATAAAGCTCACCATAAAACAATGTTAAAAAACTGGCAGAACTCAAAGGAACCCGTTATTTCTGCGAGTAACGGGTTTTCATAATAAAAACTAAATTGCCAAAGGGTTTGCTGAAAGGTTCGCGTAAACTAAAGCTAATAAATAAAAGGTAATAAAATTAACGTTCGCAATAAATCGCAACCCTGTTCGCAACATCGCAGATACAAATGTTATAGAGGTATTCGAAAACTGTGCAGCTAAAAATTATATAGATGGGGAAAAATCATTCCATAATAGAATAGTTCCAGAAGGTATAGAGACGAAATTTCTTTAAATGAGTCGTTTGACAATTTGTAAGGCGTTTTGTTTACCCTTTAAGTTACCGTAGTTATACCCGTTTAGGTACAACTGTTTATACAATCACAACGGTTTAAAGGAACCGCTAGCAGCTTCAGGGAGAAAGAGTTGCATTTATTTGGAACAGAACTGTTAGAACAATGGCTTTGTCAATTGTGTCCTTTGCGCGAATGGCGGTCATAAATTCTATTTTGCCCTCAAAGGATAGCCAGAGAAAGGGTAATTAGGATGTAAAAGTGAAATCCTTTTTACATTCAGCTGCATTCGCAACGCTCATTTTATTCATTATGTAGGAGGAAAGAGTTACAATTCATTTACTTTCGCTGAGCTCAATGCGACTGTTTAATTTTGAATTAGGTACGTAGACCAATATTTCTTGTTGTATACATAATATATGACAAATGTTATGTACATAAAAGTGTACACTTTGTTTAGCTATAATAAATCATCCTCTTGCTAATGGATACTGTGTTTTTTAAAACAGTTCGTCAAATAGTCTTTGGGCTTACAATTTAAGTAAACTGATATTCCATAATCAGATTTTTTATTTGGGATAAATAATTAAAAAAGGTTTGTTCTCATTTCCTTGTTACATCTTTATTAGGTAACAAAGCTGGAAGCAGTTATCACTCACTGAAAATTAACCGTACAATTATGTTTATCATTTGAGATTTGTGATAAAGACAAGTAGGTACATATCTATCGCTTTGGACCGAAAGTTTGTAGTAGAAAAGTATAAATACTTAGTTTTAATTAAAAATACAATTTTAATTATTTGTGTGCCAAATGATTGTAAGTTTGTTTGGTAGCCTGTTATCTCTATAAATTAATTAAACAAATTAATTCAAAGAACATTTCAAAAATTATGACTCTTATAATTTTTGAAATGTTCTTTTAATTAACTTGTTTGCTGCCAAATCGGTTCAGTTTTAAGTTATGAAATAAGATGCAGATAAGGTTTTTATTGTTTCATCGAGTTTTTTGGTTTCCAGAGGGCGGTCTTAAGAAAAAAAAAAGCATTTTTGTTTTACTTTAGGCAACAAAATTCAAACGACCTTTGAAAGCGAAATGTTTTATTGACATATAAAACAAAAATGCTGTTCGTGAAACAAAGAAACAAATATTTCGTTGAAAGTAAGAACAGTTATTAGCTACCATAGAAGTCTGCTCCAATAAAATGGTCCATTTACAAAATATTTATAGGAACTCATAAATTTTAAAATGAAAAAATGAATGTAACTGTCGTCGGGCTGGGTGCGAACGAATCTGTAACGGACTACAAATTAGACGTGACAAGGTACGAACGTTCCGAAACGGAGATGTTCTGAGAATTGGAAACCGAGGATTTGACTAGCAGCGCCCTCAACACGGCATGAAGTGATCGAACAATGGCGCGTGGGGCGAAGCGTGCCTTCGTGTTTTGACTATTCCAATAACTTTCAAAAAGGATCATCACCGATGTAATTATTGACAAACTGTGTTCTAACTGTTGCCTAGCGGGACACCCGGTAACAATGTAAACGTTACGCATGACTTTAAACTGTTTTGAAACCTCGTGTTTTCACGGACGCATTAATCAACAATGCATTTATTTATCTCCTTTAATGATAATATCTCGTAACTGAAAACAATTTGTAATGGTAAGTGTTTGTGTCACGTTATGTGGAATAGACAATGCTGGTTTCGGTTACAGTTCAGTTATAAATTTTCCTTTTCTGCTTTATTTAATACTTTGCTTTATGTAAGGTGCTTAATAGGTTTTCTTTTTTGGATCAGCTCCAGAGTGTTAACGTACTTTCGAACGTAAATTTTTTTTTTGGATACGAACATCGAAACTATTTTGCGATAGCTATCAAAATTTATGTACATAAGTAATTTTTTATTGAAATATTAAAATTTTATTTCGCGCAAACTTGTTGTTTGTAATTATTAATTTATGTAAAATTAGAAAGGTACCTACGTAAAAAACACATTACTTCTTGTTAGGCAAGATTTTGCTGACATTAAGAACCTTCGACTTGCAAATATTAAAAAAACAATCCAATCCAAAATGACACACGTAAGTAATTTATTTTGAAACCACATGTGACATTGAAATTTGAGAGACTTCTGTAGTTTTTTACACAGAAAAGATGGGGAATAGAAATGTCACATGGATTTTAAGTGCTCTTACGCACAGAATTTGAGTCCTACAATCAAGATGTATAATTATAGCATAGAAACATAATTATAGCTTAGAAACATAATTATAGCTAGATTAATTTTTTATATTGTCATTACCTCATCTTTCTATTTCTTTTATTTCAGCGCATGACTCGGGATTTTTTGATTTAAATTATGGTTAAAATTAATTAATAAATAAAGCGTGTAGTTCAGGTCTAAGTTGATTACCTAATCGATAAGGACTTCCATTAACTATGTGTTGCAAAAACTATAAACATTGAACAAAAACACACAGGTATTTTTGTCAATGTCAGAGCGACATAAACTTTAAAAATTGATTAAGACAACGAAAATGCCTCAGAAGAAAGTGTTGTTTTAATTAATAATATTTTATGACATATCATTTCTATTAAATATGTCATCTATGGTTCTGTTCTAGGCATTTTGACTTACGGTAGTTAAGAGCAGTTTGTATACCACGCCGACTGAATTCAGGGAAAGGATATTTTAGAAATTCGAATGATGAAGTAATCTCTTGTGAAAAAAATGACATCTATCACCACAGAATAGGTAAAATTATTAATTAATAATTATAGACAGTTGTGGTAAATGATCACAAGAAAGTTTTCAAAATCAAAGTGGAAAAAAAAACTACTAAATCTAATCTTTAATGACTTCTTTAGAACATTTTAAAGTACATTAATTACAACCTAAGTCTCGCTAAGATTCTTCTCAGAATTAAATCATATAATTGTTTTAAAACTGAAATAGGCACAACTTGCTTTCATAAATACAAAACTGATATTTAATAATTCTTTATATAAATTAATAGGACTATACCAATTATCCACATGAGTCCCGCGTATTATTACTGACTAATGTGCGTCTCCACTTGTCCAAGAGACGGTAGACTGTCTGCCTACCCACACATCACATGCCAACATCATCATGCATAAAAATGGTTTCTTGTGAACAAATAGTATGAACCCTACTTTTTTCGATAGAAATCTATTAGATCAATAAGTAGATATATTCGCAGTCACAGGGTTTACACTATTGAATACGTCGCATAATCTGTGTAACACGATCGGTGGGCGGATGGCGAACGCGCATCTGGCTCCCTTATCGACTCCTGCTACTCTGGTACACCCACTTTGTGACACATTTATTGCCATACAAACTGTAGCAAGACTTTTTCAATTGAATTTTTTTCGCTTAAAAATAAAATACATTGTGATGTTTTGTCATTTGTTTATGGTTTTCTATCGGATGTAAGCGTAACTGATGAAACGTGGGAGGGCATTACCAACCTCTGCCTACCTTTTCAGGGATTACAGGCATGATGTTACGTGTTTTTAAAGTTTTGTTTTCATTGGAGAAATTACGAAGTATCGGTAGAGGTTAATCAAATTGTTTAATATATATATATACAGATAACAAACACCGTGAATGACTTACAGATATGCCAATAAATTAAGTACATTTCTCAAATCTGATCTTACATTGCATCCCACCACTCCATCTTTGTTTCAAAGATGAGACCCATCTCCTGTAAAACCACCGAGACCAATCAAATAGTAGATATTTAAAACTTTAAACCTAACATACGATCAACATCAAAATTTAAGTCGAATATTTAACTATGACTGATTTGGAATAAAAACGACATTACAGCAACACGTTCAGCAAGGATTTCATTTACAGTCAACTGAGAACTCAAGTGTACTCATAACGCGTTATTTACCGCGTAGAATTCATGTGAATTGGCAAAAAGTTAACCTTCAGCGAAGTGTCAGAAATAACCCTCTAGTCCCACAAGAAACACCTTTCTCGTGATTATTTTCGCTTCTTATCACTCACTTAGATGAGAGTAATATTATGAAGTGTGTGAAAGTTGAAAAATTAAGCGACATAAGCCGCTTTAAACCTTTCGTGTTTTGCATTAGAAAAATGAAAATAAATTTTATATAAATCAGCTATCTAAGCGAGATTGTCGTTAGTGTTAGACAGAATAACTTAAGCTTATCAACAGCGAAGCATGTAAGTGACATATGAAAAGCGAAATCACAAAATGTTTTCAATAAAGCATGTGTCCGCAGCGACTTCGCTATGTTCGACGAAAGCTCACGACGGACTTCAGATCGGTCAGAAACCAGTTAAGCTCTCCCGAAAAACAGAGTTAGATCGATACATTATTAACTCACGTAATATATACCTACGGAAGGTTTAATAGCAAAGCATAAAGCGACATTTACTTTATATTCTCAGCGCTTGCATCGCTAAAAAAGTTCAGTAAGGGTTATCCTTAAATTGTAACGCGTAACCGCGCACTATCTGACGCTGTTAACGTGTAGAGATAAGGTAATGACGAGAGACGAGACATGTGTTTCGCGTTTCTGTGAAATTTTGAGTAGTGGAATGATTAGCTTGTCGAGCTACTTGAAAACCACTCGAACCGTATGGGATGCTTTTTGTGTGGAGCCATTTTTGGAAATAAATGGTGGGATAAACAAAATAATATGCCTCCTATTATCTGTACAAGAGATTTGTAGGTTACTTCATAAGAACGTTACCGCTTCATTATTATGTTCTTATATTATGTATGTAGTAATGTCAGTGTCAAATACCTAGTGCTTTTTGCGGGGTGACACCCGTACTTAATTTCTAGCAATATGAAATGTAAACAAAAAAATCACGAATTTGTTTATAATGGGTTCATACACTGAAGAATAAATCACATAAATAAACGATTAGAATTTAAAATATAATAATTATATAGACGTATATCATTTACGTTTTGTTATGATATTTCAAGAGCAAACAAAAATTATATTTATACATATTAGGTATATGTAGTTATGTCTTACTAAAGTACCGGTCAAAAATTTTTTTAAATTATGGTGAGTAAAAAGTAAATATTAATGAAAAATACCTTGATAACACTTATTAATGTTCGCAATAAGGACTATAATATCTATAAATCTTTGCTTGCATCATCAAACATATTTTACAATATCTCGCTTTTTTCCTTTAAAAATAGAAAAATAAACTGAACACACATGTTCATATGAACAATGCTAGGCAGCATTACACGTGGTTGTCAATCACAATCAGTTTGCTGTAAAATTAATAGAACGCTCTACAAAATAACTAAAGGGTTTTATGACGGAAACAACCGTTCCGCGAATTGTTAAAACTATAAATTTTATTTTGGTACCGCCGTAAAACGTCAATCATGTGAATACTGTTACAATCTTAATAACTAACATTTGCATCTGAAAAAAAATATTTTACACCTTATTACAATGTCATAAGGCACAGCATTGATTTTTGTGACAGCTATCCAATTATATGCTCCTGTCCAAAAAACCAAAAGGGTAGGTAGCATGGTGACAAAACGAGTTTAAGTAAATCGAACGATAAAATTTTTGGTTTCCTCAAGCAAAAAGTCAGGTCTAATTGTTCCACATCGCTGGGCTGTAAATACTTCGTCCGATCTGAATCGATTATATTCATGATAAACATTCTAAGGGTGGCACGGTAATAAAAACAGAAGGGCGAATTTTCAAATTGTAAATCACCCGATCACATACCTTTCAGGTGTCTTTAAATGACAAGGCTCTGTTATTCTGGAGAACCATACTTTTCAATTTACATTAAGTTATTATAGCCTTAAATTATTAGATATTCAGACGAGTATAAAAAAATAAGGTAACAGTTCATTATCAGCCTACTCCCGTCGACTGCTGGATATAGGTCTCTCCAATGGCACGTCAGTGAGCTCGATGTTCAGCTCTTCGCATCCAACCACTGCCAGCCACTTTGCATAATTATGTCGTCACTCCACCTAGCTGGAGGGCGTCCTACGCTACGTGGAGCTATTACCTACTACTCTGTAAATTTTCCTCCAGATATTTTTAATGTTTAAGTCCTGAACATGTAGTTTGCGTGATATTAATCAACTTAGCATATACCTGAATAACATAGAACTTGATGTTATAAACGATTTCCATTAACAATGTATTGATTTCAACATCCACGGAACAAATCTCAACACACCTAATTTCCGAGTATTTCGAGGTAACACATCAAAAAATACTTGTTTCTCCTTTGTACGGCCAATAATTTTAAATGGTTTTCTGCGATAAACAAAGCTGGCTCTATTGTTATCTGTTTATACAATTTGTTGTTATTGTCCTAGCTAATGGTCCGACCGTCTGTCCATACACGATCATACAAATAGTGATTTTGTAAATTTAACGCGTGTTAACATTCGACATTATTATTTCCTTTGTTTTAAATGTTCCCGCTGTTCGTATTGTAGAAGGTGTCCGGTCTGGTTTAACGGTATTATTCGTATCGCAAAGGAATACTAAAGCAAATGATGAGTTAAATATTTCGTACTTTTTCTGTCTGGTCGCGGTATAGCGCAGTCTATCTACAGCACCATAGGTCGTGCAAGAAACTGTGCTCTGCGATGGACGATATTATTATTATTTTATTATTTATTACTTGTCGAGCAGTCATTGACGATATTTGTGAATTTTTACTAATTTTCTTTATTACAAAATCTGCACACAATCAATTATACACCTATGTCATTTTAATTATTTGTTTTAAAAAAATACAAGCATTCTTTTTTCCCACATTACCTAGAAATATATCAAATACCGACGCCACGCGCTAAGCCACGTGTTCAAGTTCTACTGAAAACGAAAGTTTTTATAATTTACCAAGAAATATTAGCAATTTGTTAGAGTCTCTTTTTTGCAAACCATCTTCGGTTCGGTTTTTTAAATTGGCAAGTGCAGAACCATTGTTCCAAATTATACAATTGAAACAAAAAAAAAATGTTCCTCACATAATAAGCCTGTAAATGTAATTTTAACCTCGTTAAACGTACAGAGATAATATGCTAAGAATTATTTATATTATTATATACCAAGAAATACGTACCCATCTCATAAAATAGATATGAATATAACCTCGTACTATAGCTATATTGGTCTGAGAATAAATACGAAAATTTTTATCATTTGATGCTATGGCAAATTATC
This sequence comes from Parelbella ahira ahira, assembly GCA_018244795.1. Taxonomy (NCBI): domain Eukaryota; kingdom Metazoa; phylum Arthropoda; class Insecta; order Lepidoptera; family Hesperiidae; genus Parelbella; species Parelbella ahira. Next base: position 31,528 of record DWME01000128.1, on the reverse strand, counting down.
AGCATTTTACTGAGATACCTATCACAAATATTAATTTAGCTCTCAATCCAAACTCGAAGCAAATTACACATCATACGTTTCATCTTGAGGTCTATTTTCTTTAATAGGTTTAATTTACATTCGACTGTCGATACAAAAAAATCAGACAAGGCCTTTAACGACACACAGAAATACAAAATAATGTACCTAACTGCCGCCATAAACACTGTTTTGAAATTTATTGAGAATCTTTAGCTGGAGCCCATTAGTATTGTACAACCTTCCGAAAATATTGTCCTCTTATTATGATCCTTAAAGAATTCTTATACATATTTTGTATTATTCATTTTTGTTTTGTTTTATAAATGGCTTTATAGCCGGCGCGTGGACGGAGCGCGCCGGGAACGTTCCAAGGGAGAAAAAAGTTTAAAACTATCAAAAGCGATTGTATGACATGTTCTGAAACGAGTACTGGAGCTGAGAATTTTTTAGATACGTACAAAAAGTCCAATATTATTTAGAGCTAACGGAGCGGGCAAGATTTATACCTGTTTACTTCCTACAGCGTGGATGGTTCATATTTATCTGCTAACATATTCCGATGTGGTGTAAAATTGCTTTAATCTTGATTTTCCGAAGTAATCAATGGTAGCTTCTAGAAACAAATGGCATACAACTGTCACTTCATCTGTATGCAACATTACTAATAATATCTCTGCAATAATTTTGGATTAGTTTCTATAGTATTGTCCATTATTTCATTTGGCGCTGTGGCGCTGATTTGTGCTTCGTACTCCGAGGATCTGGTGTCCAAGTCCTTGCAGGTTGCTTTGACTTTGCAAAGTTAGCCTAATTTTTCTAGATTTGAATCTCGACGTTCAAATTTCCAATATTTATTATCAATTTTTTTATCCAACGCAAGATAGGAGAGATGTCTATTTGGCCGACACCGGGTCGTTCCACTTGACTGATAACGTCAGAACCGCCAGAGTGATGACCAGTTCCCATAGCCCAAAGTAACTCGGTAGCTTGTTGACTTATCAAACACAATTCGTTTTATAGAAACGTTTCGTACAATGTACTTGCGGTAAGAAAACGTAACATCACGCCTGTAATCCCCGAAGTGGTAGGCGGAGGAGTGTAGTACACGCCCACGTTTCACCAGTTATGTACTAGCGGTATCAAATTCCAAAACGAAGCTACTTGCTTTGCGCTGAGGTACTGGAGAATTCGTTAGAAACAATGGGGGGATACCCTGTGAAGCAAATGAAAACCCGAACAACTACTTCATTCTAATTTTCCTTTTGATTTTGGTACTTTGCTGATAGTTTTCTACACCCTGAAATGCTACATTTTCAATACAAGTCATAAAGAAAATCCATGTTAATGCTTTTACCTAAGCTCACCAATTCAATTACATCGTCTTTGAATAAACTATTATTAACAGGAAAAACATCATATCAAGGTACATATATCTGTGAATAACATGAATTTTTTTTGCAAATCTTATTTCCGAAACTAATATCCTTCTGTTTCCTGTTAATCAATAAATCTTATCAAACTATGACCAGAACAGTATTTATACGTTGCTCTACATGAATTTACTACTGATTCAGGTATTGCCTCATTTTTATAATCTTTGATTATAAATTTCATCGTAATAATATATTTATCACCAAGGTAATTTGCTTCCTACGAATTGCTCAAACTCAACGTAATATTATCATATGAGTGCGTTGTTAGTGATATGTTAATAAGGTCATAACGTCACTGATAACGAAAACATAATGTGTTGGTTTTCAATCGCTTCTAAGATTAAACTATATTTATTGTTTGAATCTCTGTACTGTTTGTTACCTTAAAATCGTAAACAAAAGCGTAACCTCACGCTTGTAATCCTCGTAGTGGTACGAAGAGAACACGCCTACCTTAGAATCGTTTCTTCATTTATCTTTATTTGCTTTCAATATTCATTTTCACAACGCACTAATGTTTTGTTTTTCCCTTTAATAAAAAAAATTTAAATCTTACTCAAAATACACTCCAGATCCTTTAGGGGTTTACTATCATTACTGTGTACCCTCATTGCTCATTACTCTATAGAAACACCTAAATTAATTTCCATTTGCTAAAATTCCTTTAATTAGGCACATTTGTTATTATATTCTTCAGAAACCAAAGTCAATACTTATTTCAGCTCGGAACTGGACACGATCTGGAATGGCTATTCTCAGGATACTAGTATTTCTTTCATGTATATACTCTCTCCATATTTAAGCTCAATTACTCTGTCCGCTTAGTTACGAGTAGTTGTCTAAAGCTGAACTGCCGTTGAACATAACATTGCAAATGGTTTCATGCAGTAAAATTCCATATTCTATTATGCTGTTTTATCTTGAAATACAGTAAACTATCGGTAAACTTATTAAATTATTATAAGTATTGGTTTTGTTTTTCATTACTTGAGGCTAAGTTAATCATCTAATATTACTTATTTGGTAGATGCGCTCTGAGTCGCAAGACTTAAATCCTTTCGTTTAAATAATAACAGTATAGTTGCTATTGTTGAAACAAAATGTCCTGATAATAGATAAATAGATACGTAAGCGCTATTTCCGATTCCATGAATCATTGTTTTATCAATGCGAATTACATCGATCACTCTATTTTATCACAGACGCAGTGACTACCGCAGATTTTGTATGAATGTACTGTTTTTCTTTGAAACAATATTTTCCTTATAGATATTAGATTTTTAGTCACTGAACGCAATAAATCATTGCTTATCCATTTTTATGTTAGAAATATTATGTCAACTCAACGGATGACAAATTTATAATTGATTTTATAAATGAAAATTGTTCATACCCTGAAAGATGAAATTGTTCAGGATTCGCAGACGGCAGAATCAGTTTATCGGTTTTTATCTTTAAACAGCTGTGCTAATTCGCTTTTCAATTTGAGGAGTTCAGTAGTTAGACTTTTAAACTACAATGACGCACATAGTAACTATTGGACAACTCTTAGAATTCTCATAGATATTTTTATTTATTTTCTGATAACTGGTGGACTATGATACGTGGAAACCTTCTCTAATCGTCAACCAGTGCTGATAGTAAAAAATTATGGTGGGCATTAAGACTGATCTGTTTCTGAGTACTCGTATATATTATAAATAAATAATTACTTAAGTACGCCCTCCGGCCCGGTGGGATGACGATATGCGAAAGGCTGCAGGCAGATGCTGGATGCGACAAGCCGAGGACAGGGCGCGATGGCGCTCATTGGGGGAGGTCCATGTCCAGAAGTGGACTGAGATAGGCTGATGATGATCAAAATACTTATTTATATAAAATATATTAGGCATATATAAGATAAAAAAATCAAATGTTATTAGCAAATATGAGACTGGTGTACAGACACTTTATCGTTTGATGTGAAAAAATATATTTAGAAAATATAAACAGATATGAAAGAGTAAATCGTTTATAAATAGCGATAATCGTGTCGTGTGAAAATATTTTGGCGCCTGCGCGGCCCACTAGAGCTCGGCAAACATTTTGTTCGGCATTTGTTAACTTGTTTCCCTTCTCGCTCTGATTATTGATTTTATTTATTTACAGAATTTCGTCATTTCATGCAATGCCCTCAGTCAGGAAAAAATCCGTCAAAATTCCTAATTAAACTCTGCCTTCTGTTCAGAGTATAATCAACTATTTGTTACAGTGTAAACATAACTTCACGCCTATAATCCTCGAAGGCGTAATAGAGGAGTGTAGTATATTCCCACTTTTCACCAGTAACGTATAAGTTCCATGGGGTAGGTAGGTGGTAAGCCTATCGCCATACACTGGGCACAATTCCAGATTCCGAGTCACTACTAGAAATTCGAAATAAGAAAAATCCAATAGTGCCTACCCGAGCCAGGCTTTGAACCCAGGACCTCCCGATCGACAATCACGCTTACAACCAGGCGACACACGAGGCAGTCAACAGTGTATTAATCAAAATAAACAAAAACTTGATAGTGTTCTTATTTTAGTAAAACAAAACATAATAATACGCCTGTAACACCCCTAAATGCTAAGTAAAGAGTGCAGTACTTGTACGTTTGATCTGTTATGTTACCAGTCTCATGAAATAGGATGTGTGTCTATTGTCATGTAAATGGCAAAAAAGCAGACTCCGAGCTACAACTAGGAACTGTGATGAATGAACCCAAGGATGAACTCAATAATATCTGACTCGGGGATCGCTCCCAAGATTTGTTAGCACTCAGTTTTTGTAACAGGTGCATATAATAGCTTAGAATCAAAATTCGTCAACTCTGTGCTCTCTGCATACCTCATAAATGACAGCACGATCAAACAATAATATTTCACTGTCACATTTTCTTGCCGAAGTAGCAATATCGTTGGCACAAACACACAGTGCAGTCCGATCAGCCGTGGGAATAAATATCGAAGATACAATATTTACACACAACTTTTTATTGAACGAATTTGACGACTACTTGAACTTACTCCCAATTCTCAAAGCACTTGACGTTATCGAGCGACTGACGCGGTTGATTGAACCAGTACGTGAGCCGATGATGATTTTCGATGTACACCATTTATGATACACATTTTGAATATTGTGTTAAATTGAATTACAACAATGGAAATAATATAAAAGCTGTTATACAATCTAATTATAAAAAAAATTTAAAATTTCTTATGTTTAAGTTTTGTAAGCAACAACGCATTTTGTAACGTTTGACTTAGTATAATCTCTTGGTAAATGTAGCTTAGAGATGCTTGGAACATGCGGAGGTGGGGTACGTGTTGCTGGACGCTCTAGTACGAAATATCTGATACCTATAATAATTATACAGCCGCATGACGTCTGACCTGCGGTCAGATAAATAGGCGCCGTCATATAAATAGATACGTCTATGGTAGTCAGAAATCGTGGCAGCGATTCCCTTTGCGAAATTACGAATATCTTAACACAATATTTTACATGTAGGTAAATATATAAAAAAGATCTAACATGAAAATCTCATGAGTTGTATCCCATACAAGTATTAAAAATTATAGTATGTTTAGTGTGTTGCAAGTGACTGTGTGTCTTGGCAGAGTTGGATTTACATTTTAAGTCTTCATACTTATATGTAAAATGTCAATCGATATAATATATACCTAAATATAATTACAAGAATATGGAAGGGATCTCTCGGTCAATTTATTCCCTTGTGGGCTGAGCATCCCGTGTGTACATTTAGTTTGTACTGTATTCAGTAACATCATCACCTGTCTATATTTTTATTGATGATGATGACGACGTTACTCAGTATGGTTAACTGTTATTTATTTTTTTCAAAAATTTTATTCAAAAGCACACAGTTTCAAATAAGTTCAAAGTCTCTGTACTAGCTTAAAGAACCTGGGTTACTCTGTAGCCCGCTCATCCTAGGTTTCGGTAGGTATATCATACTTAAGTTTATTTTTAGCCACTGAGTGTTTATCTTATCAGAGTTCGACTTACATCTTAAGTGTTCACACTTCTATGTCCCTCGACATACATACACAAGAGCGCGGCGGTATCTCCACAACGTGACAGTCGCTGCGACAGATGCGACGCGACACGCCGACAATCGTTATCGTTATCGCATCGCCACCCGCCGCGACAATCTGTGTCACCCAATCGTGTGCATCGATGATTATTTATCGTGAATATAATATAAAACAATCCACTTTTTGATAAAAGTAGCAGTTACGAGCGTACCGGCGATCTAATGTAAATTGGTCGGCCGGGATCGGAGTAAATTCCAATCCGTTTCGAGTCTTGTATGTATAAATCTAATGTGGACAAAGTTATAGCCATATTTTTGCTTCTTTCTTTAATAGTGAAGTACCGGTATATAAGATCCTATATATTACCGACTTAGTAACGTAGGTACATATAAGAAAATTCATATCTCTTGAATCTGAAAGCGGAAAATGGCTAGCGGCTACCAAAAACTCATTCACCGGTACAAAATTGGTTTAAACCACCCCGCAGCGACTCCGCTTCGGGAATAAACTGATTGTAGAAACATTCGGGACACAATATGTCTTATGTAAATGTAAATACCAAGCAATTTCCACCTTATACACGACAGAATAAAGTTCAAATTTCTATAACTACATTTCGATACTCTCAAGTTTTGACGTAACTAGACAGATTGCACTTTATTACCAAGTCTTTGAGTTACTTTTAAAATAGACGGTAACCGCTGTAAAGACAGACTATGCTGAAAAGCAGTTATCAACAGTTACCTTTGAAGTGGCGCTTCTGCATGCAAATTTCTGAGGGAGACGGGTCGGCAGAAATTGTCAATTTAGAAAGCGGGGACACAGATTGGATCTACTGTTTATATAGGCCAAACTTGGATGAGGGATAAAATGGATATTCAAATAGGCTCAGTAAATTTTTACTTATTTATCTACGTTATATATCACCCGTCTATGAATATTATCATGGCATTTGAAAAAATTCTTGTTAAAATCTGAAAATAAGTAAAGCGAGTAATATATGCCAGACTCCCTCGTTGGTCGAGTGGTTGCAAGTGCGATTGCCAATTGTGAGATCTTGGATTCAAATCCCGGGTCGGGTGCTATTGGATTTTCTAATTTCGAATTTCTAGTAAGTAGTGACTCGGAGTCTGGATCTGTGCCCGATATGTGGCAATAGACACACTACCTATTCCGTGGTACTTAAACGTAACTGGTGAAACATGGGAGTGTACTACACTCTTCTGTCTACCCCTTTGTGGATTTCAGGCGTGACATTACAATTTTTTTTAATGTCTGTAATAAGACCTTAACATAAAATGTTACGTTATTGTAATATTTATTCTCATAATGGTGTTATTTATTAAAGAGACAAAGATTTTCTTACTAAATAATGGAAATAGACGAAAATTAAAATGTTGTATGCAAATGTCAGACTATGTGAATAATGCCCACAAAATAATGTAATTGCATTAAACATTTTATTAAATATCGCCATCTGCCGGCCAATATAGATACTTCTTAGTTTCCGATAATAACTGATTGTATCGATTACGACGCAGTGATCATAGCTATAAAAAAGTTTTATAGAGATCCAGTAGAGGGCGTGCATTACACTCATACAGTTTTCCAAGTTCTTCAATAGATGGCGATACTAAAAAGATAAATAAAAAAGAGTCAAAGCACTGGTCGATATATTAGTGTTTTTACTCATCAATAGATGTCAGTAACTTAAAGTGTATTTACATAAATAATTAGACGTAAAATTTAAATTTAATTTTCTGAATAATCTTACCTTTAATTCAATAATAATGATAGTACACCCTAGTGCTTTAGAAATCAGCTCTGCAACTCTAGTCAAGAGCGGGTTGGTACACTACTACATTTCACACGCTTGAGTTTTTTTTGTAAACTCAGGGACGCAGGTTCCTCACAATATTTTCATTCACCGTTATAGTAGGTAAGTGATATTTAATCTTGAAACGCACATTTTTGTAAAGAGGTTCGCGTCATGTACCTACTTAAAATCAGGATCCCCGGGATAAAAGGGTTTGACGGGTTCATAGGAGAGGATTTAAAAAAAAGGAAATATATAATCGTACCCACATTTTCCACTAACTTAGTTTTGAAATAAAATATTCGAATTTTATTTACTATCCATTTACTAAATTCTTTATTTCTTAAATTTGGTAATCAACTAATATAAGTATAACCTCTTATTTAAATACGACATCATAGCATTAGGTACTATGATTTCATTCGCATTGTCAACATTTTAAACGCTTAGATTGTTTTTAAATCTGAATCATTCAATTCGGTATTACAGGTCTTCCGTTTTAAGTTTACATTACATTGTTCTATTATTGTAACTTTATCGACTGATTGTAAAATACGTTCCAAACAGTAATTACTTCAACCGTCAATATCTACCGACAGACATCGGTCGTATATTTATGTATGACTGCCCGGTTCGGTTTGCAGCACTGATCATATCAAAATATATTAGTCCTAACTTTTACCCGCGACTTCGTCCGTGGAAATTCGGAATGTTGCCTCATTCAATTACACATTTTTTTTTTAAACCGTATCAAAATCTGTTGCGTAGTTATAAAGATCTAAGCATACATAAGGACAGACAGCGGAAAGCGACTTTGTTTTATACTATGTAGTGACTAATATGATAAAAATATACACAGATTCATAGATTATTTACACTTTGAACATTATGCGAATAGCACGTACGGCTCACTGAAATCTGTAAATTAATCTACTAACATTTGTATAGTAAATTGAATGTAATTGTTATGTTCAGATTATATTTGAGTTGTATATTTAATTGTATTCTTTTACCACATTCTGTTCACTCGGTGTTTATATTCCTATACTTAAAAATTTGCCTATAAGTTGCTTGCATTACTGGTAGGCAAAGGAAAGTGATACTTTACCACGTTTTACCAGTTACGTTTATGTCAAATGGAATAAATAGGTGTTGAGCCTATATACACGGGGCACAGATACAGGCTCCGAGTCATTACCAGAAATTGTAAATTTGAAAAATCCAAATGCAACGGATCTGTGATTTTAACCCAGGACCTCCCGATCAACGAGGCAGTCAATCAGTTATTATTCACCAGAACATTATGATATATGTAGGTACTATAGATGTAACTGAACTGTATGTTATGTATAGGCATGTTATGTTATGAATTGTATAGATGTGACTGAACTCTATGACAGTGTAGGATATAAAGTCATACTTAAGTTATTAAGCAACCCAACATTATGACGTGCGAAACAGATCATCAGTGGGTACAGTCGCGTTATTGGTCTAATTTGACGCAGCGTTTTATGTGTTTGATCGCCCCGCCGGCGACCGGGCTCATTACGAAGGAAATGGTGCCTCGTAAATTGTACGGATTCTGTTATAGGGCTGCCATTCTCAACATACATACCTAGTATATTACGTATATATATACACAAGTATAATCTATTCATAGTTGTGACCTAACTACGAAATACACGCGGCTCAGAATGTTCATCTTTAAAGTTGGGTCTCACAATTTTCAATGTTCATATTGGTAGGACTTTGGTCTCATACTGAAAGCATATTAAACTTTCAGAGATCCTTTTTTCATAGCTCTGGCTAAGTTGTAGAGAATGCAGTTAGCGTGTAAAATGGGCTGTAGGTATTATAATAGGTACTATTGTTTTTAAATTTCTATCTTTTTAATTGTAAACAGATTTCTATGATTAATTTCGTATTTGCATATTACTAATGTGGAAGCAGTATGCACACTTCCAGTAGATTGATATAAAATTTTAAAGCTTTTTCACTTGTTCCCAATAGTTCTAGTACATTTAATTCCCCAAACAGGTAGGTAGAGGAGTGCAGTATAATCTTAGGGTTCGTTAAGTGTCTCAACATGGGATAGGTAGGGATTCAATCTGTTGTCAGTTAGTATTGTTCCAGTAATTTCGTTAATGCTAATAATTTTAAAAGGTCATCTATCACAATCGTCGCTGAAACAGTGTGTGTGTGAGTATGCTTTGAATCTTAGGCAAGTGTGGAAGCGACTCGATCTCAAGAATAGGACATAATACGGTTGCAGCCATTGAGCGGTTCCAGATGCTACTCGTCTCGTAAAACAATATTTCAAAACAATCGGACATTAGTAAAAACAACAAATTTGAGGCATATCTTAAATATACATTATTTATACTCATTTTAATATATGTATGTATATTGAAAAACAGCTTCCAACGACGCTATATCATAACACTGTAAAGAATGATTCCGATGTTTCCGGGAAAGCATTTCTTGATCTCGGGTGTATGCGGTCAGGAGATGCGGGTGCGTTGAAAGCGGATCGTTGTCGATACCGCATTGTTTTGTCTCACTTGCGCCCGCAAGTAGCTAATCACTTTTACCTCCCATGCTGCTTGGTTTACCAACATGGCTCTTGTTTCAGGATGAAAAAAAAAACAGAAAAACCGTGCAGTAGCTACTCTGACAATAAACATTGGGGACAGTTGTGGTCAAAATTTTAGAGATTCCAACATTTGACATTCCGATATTAACATAGAGAGTTCAAGCATAAAATAGAACTTTTCCTAAGTTAAATATTATGTGATTTGTTCACTAGTTCTCTACTTAGTTCTACTGAATAAATAAATTCTACTGAATAAATAGTACAAATGGAACTACATATTACGAGCTTATAGCTACGTAGAAGCGGTAGAACTGTCAGTTTCTGAACAAAAACAATTAATTTTCTTCACTCAGTTTCAAAAGCTGAGAGTTAGTAATTTCAATTTAATCACAAAGTGTCCGAAAATGGGATAGATGATATTTGGCAGCAGTTACTTTTACAGTACAGATCAATACCAGTCGTATTGATAAGTGATAGCGTGAGCAAGAAAAAAATTATAAACCAAAATACAATGAATTCCTCGGTTTATACCAACAATCTAGTCAGAATAAAACATAGTGTAGCCCTCACAAATAGTTATAGAGATATATGGCGTCTATTTGTATTTGGTCATTATCGAGGCGAGGCTACTTAATCAGATTCATTGTGGACAGTAAACAAGCGTTATTTGCACTGTCCGTTATTGCTACAGTCGATATCCAGCCAATTTCGGTGCTGGACGTATCTCTGATTAGTGCAGGGAGATTATTGAGTTACGGGGTGCCACAAGGTATATTGGTAGGGCCATTATTCTAGTAATTACAGAGGAATATAAAAAATAATGAGTTGAAACTCATCTCGTCATGCCGAGTTTGGATGTTTTTGGAGTTGTTGGAGTTTTTTATGTTTTATATGTACTTATTGGGTAAGATATTCAGGGAGTCTGATAAATCTGAAGTTACATATTATATAAGTATTTTACACATCGATTAAACATACCTACATGCAATCGTACTCGTCATGTTAAATTGAAATCGAATCGAATGAAAATCGAATTAAAGCTTCTGTAAGTTAATCAAGGAGAAACGGTTTTTCATTTTCAACATGTGAATCATCAATTTTTCTGTCATACCAGCTTCTGTTTATTGTGGATATAAGGGATACTAGATATTATAAGATTCATACTGATATTACTTTTATGTCAGAAGAATACAAGATTATTATAAACCTTTTGATGGTGATTTGCAGTTTATCAGTTACTTGTAATTTTTTTTGACCATCTTCTATTGACTGTATATTCATGTACTTAATATGATGTGCGTTTCTTCAGAAATCCAATGCGAATGTATAACAAAACACGACTGTCCAGTTATATGTATGCAAAATCAGTTTTGATTCCTAAACGTGCTGTTATCTAAAGCTGTAGCTACGCTTCCGTAACTCCACTGGATTGCCATCCACCCACAGTCGCCCTAATCGTACGCTTCCGTTAATCCGAACCACCCTTCTAACCCCCGGGGCGAGGCGAGGCGTGGCGCTCCGTGGGGGGCGGTCCGCGCATGCTCTCTGATCCAAAGATGGCAGATTAGATGAAAGTAGGGGTTGAGACAGATTTTAGTGAAGGGTGTCCATGTTCGCTTGTTCAGACCAACCATTGGTATAGAAAGACTATACCCACTTCTGTCGTTCTGCCGTCGGTGAAATTTTTCTTCGATCCATAACTTTTGTGTACACATTTTAATAGAACTATTTTTAAGCGACTTTTCTGGACTACGTTCGAGATGATATTTTGGATGGGCGATAACAAAAATTTCAAATAAAAAATTTAGGTACTACATATCTCAGATTCTTTGGACAGCCACGAAATATTAAGAAGTTGATTCAGTCCTGGAAGTACTGCTCAATACATGTATTTTTGGCTAATAACATATCTTGCGCAAGTATTTATTTCCGGGACTTTTCGGATTTTGTGTATAATTATGTACTAGGTATGTACTAAACAAATAGTAGGCATTGTAAGAACTAATTGTCAGAGAACCAATTTCGAATAGGAAGTGAAAAATGTGATTTAAGTAAGCAACATCAAACGTAAAACGCAACATCACGCCTATAACCCCCGAAGGAGTGGGTAGGCAGAGGTATGTTAGTATTCTTCCACGTGTTACCACTTACGTTTAAGGCGCATGCATTAGGTGGTGAGCCTATAGCCATAAACCGGGCACAATTCCGGACTCCGAGACACTATTAGAAATTGTAAATTAGAAAAATCCAATAGTATCTACCCGACCCGGGATATAAACCCAGGACCTCCAGATCGGCAATCGCGCTTGCCACACCACTCGACCAACGAGACAGTCTTTAAGCAAGTGCGGATTCAAAATTATTAGAGAACAAATTCCATCACACACGAGGTACATTTTGAAGGATGTAGAAAGGATTTTTATGTAAATCAATACTGTTGAGGGTACAGTGGCGCTCAAACTTTGGAAACGATGAGAAAATAACAGTGAATCTGCCAAAACCTAAAGCTGTTAATCGTAACCGTATGCGCAATGTCATACATATTACATTTCCCAAATAAAGAAATTGATTTGAATATATTACGTAGATTTTTATTATTATTGACAAGTTGTTCCACGGAGACATTTGTTCGCAATATTCCGGTGCCGATAAATTTAGTGAATAGAATTGAAAACCAATCACTTTAAAACACAATAGTTTAAATATCTATTTGACAATCTTCAAAGTATCTTGAGTAAAATTATAGATAACAAAAATAGATCTCTAAACATTAACTAACTTTTGTGATTGATTCAATTAACACACAATGATTAGTAAATATACGAAATGTCCTTTTTTAAATAAAAGTGTTGATGCAATAATATTGAAGTTAGACTTTCGAAACCTGTGACCGCAATGAGTTGACCGCCTCAGAGCAGAGCCCTTTGTGACAAAAAAATAGTAATAACTTTCCTCTCTGACCGTCACGCCGGTGACTTACCGACCGTTTGTTTTTTTAGGCTGCCCGCGCAAGATAAAATATTTTTTGTGGCAGTAGCGACATAGGGCGGTGACGAGTACACTTATTTTATCGATAACGACAAATACACTTAAACGCATCGTTCATTTATATAAGTCCATGTTTATAAGTCCGTTTATTACATCAAGCCTGTATTGCCTTGAAGAGGTAGACTGAGGAGTGCAGAATATTCCCACGATTCACCTGTGTTGTTACGTCCCACCATGAAATAAGGAATGACCCTTTTGCCATTAATCAGGTATACCCAAGCAAATCCAATTTCTCAGCCACTGTTAGAAATTGTGAGTTAAATATCCCACAACATATACGTATGAACATATTCTATATCATCACTCCTTCACCGTTACACATATTAACGTCGCTATTAGTGTGTGTACTGTAAAATGTGTGCCACTTTGTTATCAAACTTCTAAAACAAGATAAATTTGCGATACAATTCTTGGTCTTTGTCCTTTGTCTATGAACCGCGGAAGTACTTTGTGTCACCAAGGAAAAAAAATACTTATTATGATTTACGAAAATTGTCATTATTTAGGATTTAATTCAATTTTATATATACTTACGTAATAAATCAGTTTATTTCAGTGTACTTTCAATTCAATTTACGTAATTGACCTAACATTGTATTAAAATGTCGTAATAAAGGAGAATCTCTCAGCCTGCTTAGATACTAACCGGTATTCCTGGCACATTAAAGCGAGGCTAATAAATATCTACCAAAACGCTTCTAATTTCGGGATTTGACCGATGCTTTAAATGCGGATCATAATAAGTGGCAACTACGATATACACGTTCTTATAAATTAATATTAGCCTAAAATTTATAATCATATACAATAGAATTAGACTAGACTGTAAGGTCGAATCAAAACGAAATAAATCAAATATCGAAAAAAACTGTCGACATTGAAATTTCACTCTTATCGATATATTTTCAGATCGTTTCCTTTGATACACTATCTCTACTTATTCGTTTTATGGTAGGCGATATGGCATTGTTTGGTGAAAAGGATGGCTGTATACGAAAATTTGTAAGAGAAAAAGAGACAAGAAGCAATCAGGTTTTCAAAGTGAAATATTTTGCGTTTATTTTTCATTTCACTGTAATACAATGAGGGATTTTCTAGCAAGATTGTCTAACAATAAGTTACGTTTATGGTGCCCAATTAGTTGCGAATATGTTTTATGATGAAATCCGGTCAAACCAAGCATGTAGTTAGTTTTGTTCTTCTAGTATGTTTTTGGAATGATTACATTTCTAGGTATATAATCATACACAACATGTTTCGTTTGTAATTTTATTCTTTACTTAATTGAACAAAACTTGTAATAGGTAATGTATTACTCAAATTGCTCGCTAAAACAGACTTGTAGCTTTGTATTTTGGTCTAATACTTCCAAGTATTTATTTATAAATTACTTTAGATTGCATTAATGTTATTATTCTCGTCCTTTCATTGGGCGTCTCCAACACATCATGATGTAAGTCTGTAATTAATGAAAACTTTGTTTGCTGTTCCTTCACTAAGGCATTTTCGGAAAATTTTGATTCCGCTATGAGTAAGTATAGAGTAGATTATATGATAGAATTAATGGTGGAAATTTCACTGCACTATTATAGTTTTTCTATTGTAGTATAGACATTGGCCACAAAATTGTACAGCGCCATCTAGTAAACTAATAGAAAACTATTTTTAGAACAATATTATTGTATTTAATCGCATTGTTTTAGATAGCGTTTAGCTACAACTCGCGTCTTGGCGAAAATCGAAATGGTCAACTAATATTCATTTACTTTCTTCAAACCAAATCATATATTTTAGAAGAATTTCAATAACGCTCTTATTTTACTTGGAAATCTGATGTTTAATGTGGAATGTTGAAGATTGTATCATAAGATATTGAATAAATTTTTGTTATTATAAAATCAGTTTAGTTATGGAATTTTTGCATGTTCAAACAGACATAGAGATAAGAATTTTAAAATATTGTATATAGTATTTTATTTTGAATTTTTTTATGTTTGTTCATGTTGTCGTAGTAGAAACCAGGCAGAATTTTACCACAGCTTAATTATAGTTCTTACAGTTCTGTAACGAATGGATTAGCGCAGAGTCATGGGCCTGACGGGAAGCGGACGGCCAGTCTGAAATCCAGTTTCCACATTTTGCATAGATGGCTTGTAACCTTAAAGTAAAGATGTTATGGACGACTCTTCATAAACGTTATATTGTAGGGATATGTACATATATGGTATTTTGATAGTCCTTCGAATTGTTGACATATTTTTCAATTCATATATTTTTTTTGTTTTATAGCGGTAGTATTTCTGAGCGAATTTTTACTTTTTACACGCTTTATTGTTCTTGTTAATACCGTTGATGATATAATTCAATTAATGGTAAATACAATAGAACAGAATCAAATGCAAAGAAATAGTATAGAATGAATGGTAAAGAAATAGTAAGTAGATAGGTACTTGATTTTCACATATTTTATATAAATATTATATTCGTTATATTTTTTATATTATTCCACTATTAGACATAAATTCCTTCATTGTATAGAAAACGGTTAAGGCTATAGACTGCCGCGCTTGCGAAAGCTTGGTTGGCAGACTTCACACGTCATAAAGAATATTATGGAGAATTCACAGACATGCAGCTTTCCTCATAATATTTTCTTGCACTATGTAGAAAAAGAGTAGGAAAAACTATAGACAGATTATGTGGTAATTCATCATTATAATTTAAGATGTAACAAAGACCTTTACGACTACCAATAAGATGACTGGGGAATAGTAAATTCTAACAAATACATAAAAACAAACGACAATTTCGTTTAAAAGCAAAGGAAACAATGTTATACAGGAAAATTTTGTTTTCAATATTGTATATCAAAAGTAAATCTTCATTTAATTGGTTAGATATTTTTAATTAAAGAAATAAATATTTTATCTGTATTAAAAACTGTATACCTACGTAAATAAATAGGATTTTTTGTTCATATCTATGGTAGAATATTTTTATAACGACGAAGTCTCATTTGGTTCCTTTTTTAATATAAAAAATAAATACAATAGTTTTAAATGTCCAAGTATATATAAAATAATAAAAATTATAACAATATTACATACTTTTATATAAAATCTAATTAGTTTTCCTGTTTATATTTATCAATTACACTTTTATCGTACTACGATTTATTAAATACGTATAGTAACTTAATTGTATAAATAGTTTGACCGTTTTATCTTTTTTTTATATGTTTAACTCCGCAGAGAGCGAATACAAGTCGTTACTTATCGAAGTTATAAATTTGTTCAATAACTGTCATATAGAAGATAATTCTCGATCTCGGTACAGTGAGATAAATTTTGTAAATGTTAGTAAGTCTAAAGAGTTTTATTTTATAATTAAAATCATCGACACTACGCCATATCTAGTCGGGGAAAATAGCCAGCTTCGATTCATTATACTAGTGCATACGTGCATGGGCCTAAGGGTAGGGGAACCACACGTTTGTATGTTCATTTGATGTTTAAAAGCCCTGTTGATCTAGTGACTACTGACTTGACTTCTGAGTTCACGGTTATTGGGTTCGATTTCCACATTGGATCAACAAGCGTATGATTAGCACAAGTATTTGTTCTGAGTCTGTATGTAAGAAGAGTATCTATATATTTATATGTACCTACATACATACATACGTATTCGCGCAGTTTATTAGCCGTCTTTTAAATAACATTAGATTTGCCTACTATGGGACCACATTGCATTGTATTAAGCCTAAGATATTTATTTACTATTTCATCGTCATTGTCGTCATCGTCATCAGCCTATTTCAGCTCACTGCTGGACATAGGCCTCCCCCAACGAGCGCCATCGCGCCCTGTCCTCGGCTTGTCGCATCCAGCATTTATTGTTTAGTTCCGGTATATTATGTATATTGCACATTCACGTATCGCTGATAATATTATCAGGATAAACAGCTACACGCGATGGTTTCGCGGATAAGAGTCCCTAATGTCATTTAATTCCTTGTCATTTGAATGTCAAATTTCATGTTCAAGCACTTCATTGCATCGACTTTCAATTACCTAATATAATTTTTATCATATCGATATGCATCTAGATTTAATCTTTCCCTGCATTTTTTTTAAATGAGCAATATGTGTAATTTGTTTCAACAAATGCTATGTTATGCAATTGAATATTATGCTAGCTTTTCTTTAAAATGCGGTCTTTTCAAAAAATTCCCTTTGAAAAGCTACTATTTGAAAAGACACCTTTTGAATATACATCTTAAAATATCCACGTGGTATCATGAAAAGTGGGATCTCTAGGCAAGCTGCAGCGCAGGCGGTCGCACTATAAAGGAACGAAACTGGTTTCAAGCCCGAGTGCCGACCATCGCCAGTCGAGAACGCTGTCTAGTCGTGTCCATTTGAATTGGCACGTTAACGAAACAGGTTTTATTTTTTTTATTAGTAGTAGACGAATATGCAAGATTTAACATTTCACAGCATATCAGTGAAATGATTTTAATAAGTCTTTTAATTTCGAACTAATTTAAAATATAAAATTTTGAATAAGCACGTACACAAACATTCTTAATTAGTGTTCAGCGGCAGAAATACATTTGAAGGTGACCTCAATCGCACCATTAGTTCTGTGTGACATTATGTGCAGCTCTAAAATTGCTTTAGATATATTAATTAATGCATACCAATAATAAAAATTGTCATAGAATGATGAATTTTATGAGTTAACATGCGGTCTTTCTCAAACTTCCCATTGTGCCTCTATAGGTATATACAGGAAGAGGAAAATACGTAGGTATGGGGAATAAAAAAATATGTTATTGCTCTCTTGCACCGCTTGGAGAATGGTTATTCACCTACACATTTGTGATGAAACAGCTTATGATATCGAGGCGTCCACTGAACAATTTAAAATTAATGAGGCATTCTTAGTCAATTATATCATTCTCTTTTACTTTGCCCTTCTACCTTACTTTCTCCGTTCTGCCTCCTTGCTTCTCAACTTGTTTCTTCCTTGTTTCTTTCAGTTTCGCTTCCTCGGTCGTTCGAGCATCAATATGCGCCGCAGATTAAATGGGGATTAAAAATACTTTAAACTGCCGAATTTGTAGGAAACACAGTGGCGTTACCCGTTTTATAGATCTACGATATATGATAACGAAATGACTAATAGATAAGTGGATTTCATAACGGATAAAGTAGACTGAATTCGATTCAAAGAGATCCGATGCTTTTCGTAGAACCATGTCACAATGGCTTGTGATCCACTTACATTATATTGTATCTAACAATAAAAATCAATATAATGGTCGCACATTGCAGTAATACACGTGACACGTTAATAGCTTTGTATGTATTTCAAATGTAATCTTGATCAATAATCGAAGTAATGATAAAAACCGCCTGAACATTGACCAACTATTCTGGAACAATCGAACGAGAGTAGGTACTATGTAATCTGTTAAGTAGCTTGTTAATGATTACGACGTATTACCTCCAACAACTAGATGGAAATCTTATTTACATGCTGCAAAATCATTGAAGTAAGATTTATCATTTTTATTACTAAAAATTATTCTGTGTATCATCTTAATGTTCAATCTAAAGACACAAAAGAAATATACGACACTCATTATGGAAATCATTATCAATACTTTAATAATTATAATAGATAATCCCGACTCCTCTTTTTAATCCCGGGCTTTCAAAATGGTCTGATAGAGCTGGGATTATAGGTAGACAATAAATGATTACATTTTATATAAAAGTAAACATTTTAATTATCTATGCTTTGACAAAATAACACTGATAAAATAACCAGTGAGACCTTAAACCTCGATAAACTTCAATTTAACCGTCAGTATATTTTACAAGCAGTAAAAAATATATTTAGTCTGTAACCGTAATAATACATACCAAATACAAAATCCCAAATATTAACTATTAAATCAATTAAATCATATAAATGATTGTCTATGTGTATTTAATAATCGAGCCCCTTCTATTACAGATTAATAAAAGTATTCATAATATGCTAATATGTAAAACGTTTTTTGTGACGCTACAGAAGAGACAGCTGTCACCGGCGACAGAGAAATCTTAATTTTCAATCGGTCCACTGAAACTGGTATATGCTAATTGTTCATTTTCGAAGACTAAAAACAATCCTAACTGACCAATCCGAAGCGAGCCAACTATACGGATTATTGGTGCATTCTGTAGAAATCATAAAACTTTATTAAAATTTCAAAGTTGTAAATGCATTTATTGCTACGCCGCAATGCCGTTCTATAATTCTATATTAAATTGCGTCCACCTATGAGTAATATTAGTGCTACAGCGATAATTTGGTATTTATTTAGATCCATCAGACAGCTGAAAATATTACGAAGTTGTTATGTAGCGTTCAAATGTAGAGTAGAAATCGTGTATGTCGTGAACAATCAACATAAATAACAAATAATATTTAATATTTATTATACTATTTATATGATAAACCAACACGGTGGTGCGTTTACAGAGACATATTATTTAAATACTACTGACAAATCCATTACATTTTTATATATTATACGTTAAGGTCATAGGTATATTGGCTTTCTTGAAGAAATTAAATCATAAATTACTTACGCTGATCGAAGGTTAAACTTCCAAGCGTAAAATTGTCGTCATAAATTAACATAATTTTAGTATAATTATGATTAAATACCCGGTGCGACCTAAAACGAAAATAGCAATCTAGGCGTGTTAAAATTTCTGTTTTCTGAATAACTTTGAATTTCCTAATTTGTTATGGGTCAACAATGTTAGTTTGATAATAACATGACATTAAAATACGTAACGCGCGACATCACGCCTGTAATCTCCAACGGGATAGTCAGAGGAGTATTGTACACTCCAACGTTTCTCCAGTTACCGTTTTACGTTCCATGGAATAGGTAGCGAGTTTATTGCCATACAACGGGCACAGATCCAGAATCGACACCTCTAGACATTTTTACTAGAAAATCTGAGTTAGAAAATACTATAGATTCCGACCCGGGATTCGACACCAGGAACTTTCGGTCATCAGTCGCGCTTTGGAACCACTCGCCCAACGAGGCAGTCATATATAAATACAGACATTAAAGTAATTTTTAATGAACTAAAAATGAGTCATTTATTTATATATGCAAAACACCGATTAAACCTAATCAAAGTATTCACATTTCCGTTCCATTACAGATTAAGGTCTAAACCGCTAATTAAACTAATTTTAATCATATTAGTCTTACGGCTGCTAGAATCATAGACATTTCATTGAGGTTGGTAACAGTGTACAGTATAACTTACGACCTGTATTCACTTTAAATTGCAAACGCTTGAAGTTTGCTTGTCTTAACTTATCTTGGGCTAAAATCTTGTAAATCTAATTTGTTACATTATTATATTAATGCGTCATATTCTTACATTTAATTAATTGTTCCAGCCCACAGTGCTACCCGCGATTTCTTCGTGTGGGTGTCTGTATACACACAAAGGTCCAGGTCTACAACAGCTGTCTAAATTCTTAATATAGATAATCTGGACGCGCGGTATCTGATCCAGCAGTCTTGGGCACACTAAAAAAATATGAGTAATGATGCAATGTGGAAGCTAAGACGATATCCACAAACTTTTTGTAGAATAGTAGGTAATAGCTCTTAAAAAATCTCAAACGAAAATTCTTTTCTATTTCTCCTCAGATATAAATGATCGTGAGTAAAAAGACAATATCAGTTAGTTTAAATCTACTTTCATACTCAACTCAACTTTCAAATTCGCAACATATAGTAGACTATTTTGTCTAACACTTTTTAGTGTAACTCGTTGCATCTATTAAGATCAATTAACGGACTAATGACGTCACAAACGCAACCGCATCGCAACGAAAGTTCGATTTTTAAAATTACAGCAATCGCCTTTCACGTACAACCGTTTTATCGCTGGACAATCCGAAGTTTGCCGAAAGAAGCCGAGAGTTCGCGTGTCACTCCGCCGTAAAGTCTTCGGTGCCGATAAAAAGGTCTCCTGGACCGTTTTAATTAGGCGGTAGAATGTATTGGGTGCCCGATCGAAAAGATAGGGTTGCCACGTTGGAATTTATATATGTATGTAGATATATTCCGTTTAATAATCAGTGCTAATCAAGTATTAATATCAATTGCTTTGGATCGTGGTTTTTGAAAAATATATTTATTGAACTAGATAATATTATACGTATCCCATAAAAAACATATTATAAAATATTTTGCTCTTAGCTGTCATATATTATTGACCATTAGATCTGATTAGCTATGATTTAATTTACAATTTAAATTTTGTTTAATAATATTAAAACTACTGCTTTAGCGATATAAAATGCTCCTTGAGTTATGTATGTAATTTTCGTTAAAGTATCTATGAAACAATTTTAAGTATCTCTGAAATGCTTGTTATTTTTTTAATATGTTGTTTTCTTATCCTTCCAGCTGTTAAATTCTACATCCCATAGAGTAGGGACTGGGGATATTATCATATACCGGGCACAAGTTCAGACTCCGGACTTCTACTAGAAATTGTATGTTACAAAAATCTGATAGCACCCAACCCGAAAATCGAAACGAGGATGTCTTGACCAGCTGTCACGTTTTCAAACACTCGACCAAGAGGCAGTCAGTACTAAAAATGTTATTTTATTATTTACAGATTAAAAAGTAACAGTGACTGAATTAGTTATACATCTAAATATGGTATATAACTACTTACAATTTAAAAAAATATACATATAATATAGGTTTGTATTTCCCACACTATAACAATACAAACCTCTCTCATGGCGGTGTCTTTCATATTTTTAAAACTAAATTTACAATATTTCTTGGAAGTTGACAACCCTATTTTTCGCTTGATGCATTGGTCAGTGTCGGTCCGATAATGCATACCTATAGAACACATTTCACACAAATACTATAGACTAAAGCCTCTATTTATTTATTTATAAAACTTCATAAGATTTTATATTTATGGATTTTGGATTAGTTGGAACCTGTGAAACGTACGAGTATACTACATTCCTCTGCCTATCGCTTCAGGAATTACAGGAGCGATGTTACCTTTTTTTTTTATTTGAACAGGGAGACAGTGAGGAAAGGAGATAAAAACGAAGGAGAGCAATTTACAATATAATTAAAATAATATCCTTATAGAATTTGTGTAACATCAACGCCGTCGGAATGTTTCTATTATTTGCCATCTGTGAGAGAAATATTAGAGGAACATTCGAGAAATAAGTTGTGCAACCGATATACAAAGTATAACCTGTCGTATATGACATATTGCCTTAATTGACAATTAAAAGCGGATTGGTGGGGGCTCGTGAAGAGGAACCTAAAACTGTTTGGGTATCAATTCTCTGATTACCAATGATAGGACCAATTTATACCAAACACCGAAATTACCGGGGTTCTGAGTGTAGGTATACCGAATGCCAAACATTTAATTGGAAAAATTGGTAATGTATATCACAGATATGGGTACAAATGTGGGCATAGGCACAACCTGTTGTAGGCCGACCCGTCTGATATATCAAACTCAATAGTCTGCAGCCAAATAAAAAAATACATAGCCAATTTTACCAAAGTCCGAAGTTTTCGCAGTCCCGAAGCGGCGAAGTCGGCGCTGTTGCTACGGGTTCGATATTCTAAACTGGCGCATTGAGTGCAATATATAAACAGAAGTACAATATGCACTCGTTTATTATACAATATATAAATAAACAACATATATTACTCGTACAGAGCTTGGAGATTGGAATACCGCATAGCATGGAGTTTCTGACTTTACTGTCCTAATTTGTCAGTTATTACAATATTTAAATGGTCTGTTTACGTCAGTTTAAGGAAATCAAATATTACCTCATGGTGTAGTAGGCCTTTGATAAGTAGTAAAATTGATTCTATCTATAACCATGATTCCAAGAAATTTATGTGACTATAGGTACCTGTACAGACTGTAAATGTCCATGGATTTTCGCAAACTCCTACGATACTTATGTCTTATACAGACAGTAACTGGTGGTTTTATAGGATAAATTAAAATTGTTTATTTATATCTACCAGCACTATTAGATTTAAAATGCCCTTTCAACAGACTCAAAGGACATGTACTTTTAGTGCAGTACGACAATTCTTGGTTAAAATTGAAAGCTGTTACCACACTAAGCAATGGACTCGCTCCGTTTTATAATTACAGTTGTGTTTACATAGCTTGCAATATGTTCATATTCAAATAGAGTTCAAACAAATATCTTATCAGTTCACGCCACAAGCAATACATAACATAACACCCATTGTTTAAAACTAAAACTAAGTATTCACAACAGTTAAATTGCATTAAAATATGTGTAATGCTGTCTCATTCACCCTTTCAGTAATCGTAATATGGTAGAATGGGACCAATCATATCGTAGCTAAAACATAGATCAAGAATTTATGAATAAACGTTTAAGGTATTTAACAGTGGTTTGCATTTTAGTGCAAACTCAAGGCCTTACATAGTATATAAGTACTTAATTCTAAAATTGAAAGTTACAAGTTTCATTTAACTTTAACCGAAGACTCCATTAATATGTGAGGTAAGAATAGAACATACAAGACAATTGTTCTTAAGGTATTCATCATTAATCCTTTTATTGGTCCACTTCTGTACGCAAATCTATTATTAAGAAAAGTTACAACGCCAATGTTTGCCCCGCTGAACAAATGAATGGTGAACTGCAGGCTTCATCATGATGATTTTCTGTAAGATTACAACATTAAAAATATATATTTTATAAGACATTAATTTGTAAATAAAGATTAACGCCAGAAATTGAATCCAAGACCTGGACTACGTTAAACCACTGGGCTATAAGGAACATGTTACGTACAACCACATTCAAAAAGGATTGTTTTGGACAGTATATGACATGCCACTAACGTTGCTTGTCTGTTTTGTTATTGTCATAATTGCAATCAAGTCTTGCAGACGAAAACATTTAACTGCAAGAAGACCAATAAAATAGAAAGCAATAAGGCAGTCCGATGTCCAAATATATTCTTACACAAAGAGTTCCGATAAAGTAACTTTTTATCAAATGTATCGATAATTTTTACAAAAACGCTCTAACATGTTGCTGATAAACAAATACAAAAGGTTATCAAACACTGCTGTCATTATTGATATACAAGTAAAGCATATAATTTTAATTGTTATCATGATAATTTACCTTTAATAAATTTCGTTTATATGTCAACTTCATCAACTCGGCTTGAAGCGATGGCGCGAACCCCGAGTTTCATCGACTCTGGCTAAGAATTAAAAGCGGAAAAATTAAATGTGAAGAAACGTCATATTTCGGTTTCGTAGCGTTCATAAATGCTGTGACAATGGATAAATGCCAATTTTACTCATTATGTCACCAAAGTAGAGTCACGGTGACACATTGTCTACCAGAAAGTGGTTACATTGGTGTATGCAGGTATCGTATGGTTTCTTCGAATACGTTGCTCATGGGTTCGTATTGTATGTATTCAGTTCATGTATGTCGGCAGTTAAGACGCGTGTGGGCTACATACAGTTAGTGAAACCATGCAACCGACTTCTCTACATGCTGTCATTACGGACGGATGGTTTCTAAATAATAGAGGATTCTGGCCTACTTATATGTATAACAATTAGATTTTATATCACAGACAATCAATACATTTATAAGATTAATGAACCTATACGGGTCTGTCGATTGTTAATTTTCATACGAATTATTACTACCAAATATAGTCTATTGATAAATCACCAACGAGATTAGTCTACATATGTTAAATATGTGTAACTGATGAAAAATGAGGGTACTATATTTCTCTGCAAACCTGCTTTAATCTACAAAGGGCGTACATAATGCCTAATAGCGTTATCTACTAATCAACCGAGAGTGATGGTGAAAATATATGAGTAAAACTTAGGAATTGGTAATATTTTATCATAAATGATCGTAATTTTTATAATAAATGTCCAATTGTACATTAGATTGTAGTACTATATAAAGTTATCCCTCCAAGTAGTCTGTATGTAGAGAGCTTCAGTTACGATACCACTACGCTTTCTCATCACGTACTGCACAGTGGTTTAGATTACCTGTACGGGTTTCCCACTCAACGTATTTATTTACGTTCCTTGAAGTTTTAAGCTCGTTATGCTTTTGATTCGGAGCACGTGGTAGATTTACGATTATTCGGTACCCGGAGTCAGATCCGGGTAGTCTTGCTGTATGTGGAGGTTTAAAGGAAATTGATTATCAAATTTGCGTTCTGGTGACATCAGGTTATTTCAAAATACATCTATATCCTCATTACAAAAATATCTACGTAAAAAAGAATATAAGCAAGCCCACACAAAATGGACGTATGTATGTTAAAAAAGTTCCTATTAAAATATTTTTAAATATAATCTCTAATATACAGGATGGATGATTAGTAAAAGGCTAAAAAGCTTTTTCGAACCATATTAATAACATAAGTTACATTTATTTTGAAATGAATGAGATGTGACATTACTACACGTATTTAAATTATTTTAAAACCTCTTATAATCATCGTCATTCATCATCATGAAGCCTGATTAAGCCCCGTGCTGGACGTAGGCCCTCACGAGGAGTTTACCCAATAATCTATTTAGATATGCTATTCTAAGTATTTTAATTCTTAAGGAAAATACGAAATTAATACTCAATTGTAAAGAAAATTTCTTTACAATTGTTGTGTATATGCTGCGATTACATTTCTAACACCCTCGCTGACGTCTGCGCATATTACAAAGGCGATACTTAATTACAATTTGTAATTATCACCTTATCTGATCTTGTAGCCATCGATGCGTATCTTTGTACATGTTAGGTTATAGCAATTCGGACGCCGCTGTATGCTAGTCACATCCGTTAAAGCATGTAGAGTTCTGAAACCATCCTTTTAATTGCAAAGCTGAGTTCTTGGAATTAAGTGATTGTATTATGACAAAATTAGGTATTGGCTTACACGTTTTTTTGTTATGGTCCGATTACTATCAGATCTATCCGAGATGCCTCTTCAAGAGCCGTTGAGTCAGTTAAAAATATGCGAGCTAAATCGGGATAAAATTGTGTGTATAAATTCGTACTCACGTACTCATTAAATTTTTAATAGTAAAATGTTTATCATTATCATCATTATCCGTCATCGTCGATTACTGGACTGACCTGACCTGGCTTCTCCAATAGCACGACACCGAGCTCCATCTTCTGCTCTTCGCACCCAACCCCTGCCAGCCGCTTTGCGTACTTATATGAATGTATATCCAAAATGTTCTTACCACATCAATTATTACCAATATTGACTGAACTATAGGAAAGAGCCTATTCACCCATTCACGAAGCACTTCTCCGTCTTAGAATACATCTGAGTTTTCTATCAGATGAGATTGCCAAACCGAGCCTATCATATAATTTAAAAAATCTAAAGTCAGTAACAGCATTCTGCTTCTGGATCATCCATTGATCGCGACAACGTGAGCACAAGTTGTTGATCACAAATACCTACCTACATATATTCTGTCTTAAAAGAGAAACTATCAGATAGTAGCATAAGGTTTCAAACATATCCTCCCCAGATATTCACCATCTAAATAAATGTATACATTTGTATAATATACATTAGGTTAGTTCAATTTAGCTAGATTAATATAGTCAGTATTTTTATACATATAATTATGTATAAGATTACTTATTTCTATGCAGTAAGTATTTACTATGTAGTAAGTTTACAATAATAGGTTCGTAACAGACTGCCGCTAACTTAGAATGGTAAGTACTCATTGCTAACTGTTTCTAAGTAGAACATTAAGTTGGGTCGCATAGTGGTCATGCAGGCCGCGGACATTGTCTGTCGGTAACCGGAGTCACTTTCGCATTTCCTCCGTTGCAGTAGGTTCACTTTTCTATATCATGTTACCCTGGTACTCGAATGAGCGCTTTTTTATTAATATATTGTATTATATATGTTTATTTGTGAACGGATTTTTTAAACTGTTGATTTGATTTTGTTTTCGAGAACAGTTAGTGTTCTGTCTGTTGAGTTTTATGTGAATGTTTTTTTTTCTAAAGAACAATTTGCGATATGGCAACGTTAAATATTATTACCAAATATGTTTTCCTGTCTTAATAGAATTACATATAGTACAACAGGGTATTCTGATCTTATTATAAAAGTGTCTACAGATAATTATCTCTTGTACTATATTTACGTTATTTTTAAATGATTACTGATTAGAAAACTTCCATAATATGTGTAATTTGTTTCACAATTTGCAATAATATGTGCGAGTGCTTCATCATCTTCATCGCCGGTACCTATATAATTTATATAATAAAAGTTTACAATGATTGCTATTTTTGCCATTGTGGTTTATATTTTTTAACAGAAAATATTATGAGTCTGTGGATGAGACGTTCTTATGTCATGGCAACATTCGTATATCTGCACGGTCGGCGGAAGTGGGCTCTAGTCCTTTGTGGTTTATATACGTAAGAAATGGTTTAAACGCTTTCTCTGCGTCTGTACATCCTGCTGATAATGCTGTTAGTTACATTCGTAAATTGACAAGGTGCAGTTTCTTCAACAAAACAATTTGTTGTACAGTTTTCAATTAAATATGTTAAGCTACTTTCTTTTATTAAGTCTGAATGCAATGTAAAAAGAGACTTAAACGTGCACACCCCCGATTGCAATGTTAAGAAATGTGATTTAAATGATAAATTAAAGTGCACAGTGGACGGTAAGCGTGGGGTACGATACTTCAGACATGATCTTTAGATTAAGAATGTACAGTTAACTTAAATATATTTTAATTGGATTTGAATAATAAAACTGTGTAAAGATAGTATTAAATATTTTTTTACTAAATTATACATACCTTAAGTATATTGACATTAGGCGGAACATAATTTCGACTGGCAACACTAACAATAAGATTACATCTAACACTATAGATATGATTATTTCCCTATGAAACCAGTATTACACTAGACTACCGGTCCGAAACTAGTCGGCCTATCCCGAAAGACGTACCTACGTGAGTTAAGCCGATAAATATATAATCATGTGTATAAATTCTCACGAACCATTTAATAGTAAAATTGCACTAGACGTTTAAAGTAATTTAAATTTACCGGATTGGCTCCCATATCGGCAGTAGCGATGCATGCGGCTTGCATGTGTGTTACCAATATAATTCAATCGACATGTAATTCAAAGTCATCAACACGATCGATTGAATAGAAAATTTAATCGGCACGCCAAACTTAATAGGAATCGGATGCTCTAACAATTATTCACAGTCTGCACACATTTCGAGCGGCGTTATTGATTGCCACCTCGTACGGTGCTTTCACCTCGACCGGATTAAAATATCGAAGGAACGAACGACATATAGCCGTGAATGTGTGTGTATACACTCTTTTTTCATCCGCCGACGGAGATTTGCATAAACTGTCAAGTAGCAGAAATGAACCTCGCGCGAGCCGTCGTAAAATGGCGCTCGTAAAAGAAACACATTTTATCTTGTAAAGAGGCACCATTTATTTCATCGTATTCTTGTATAGTCGCTGTATGGGCACATTGTTCATGGAAAGTAGTCAAGTTAATTATTGTCAAACACGTGTATTTGTAGATGTTCAAGACGCGGTGTATTTTTCTAGTGCGCATCACAATACTCTAATAAAACTTCAAATTCCAACAGTAAACTACTGTCCAGAAGGACAAATGTTACCTCTGTCAGAAATGTTCTGTACTTACGTTGTTCGCTATGTAACCTGTAATTACTTTCGCTTGTTTACTGATAATTTATTTTTACTGATAAGGTATTTATTTTTTAAGTATTTGCTGTTTAGACGTCACTTGCAACAGGGTAAATTGCTTCTAACGCTCTAGACACTTACAAATATCAAGTTAATTAGCAATTTTAAATTGTTTATTATATACGTATATTTACAGTTATACAATAATTTCAATGCCTTAGAACTTTGTAAATACAAGCAAGAAAATCGTTATTTTTTTTTCGCTTTGCTCAGGACCACGTCCAGTTTTATGATTATAGCTTTTCAAGTATTTAAAGATTGTTATAGTCCAACATTATTGTATTTGTACATGTTTTGTGTACTATAAAAAAACATTCTTATTATTACACTAAAAATAACTACGAGTAAGTACATTGAAGAAATCTACAAGATAATCCTTTTTTCAATCGATATGACATTCTTATTCATTAACTGTTATTTGCCAGAAAGCCTCCACCAACCGTTAAATCCTTTAATTCACTAGGAGGTATAAATATCCCTATCTATTCGTGCGCTTTCATGTATTGTCGCGTGCTTTGTGTGAAGAATTAGAACATACGAGTAAAATTAGCAAGAATAGACTTATTGTAAACTCGGTTTCGTCTGCCTACCCCGTAAAGAAACGGACATGATAATAATAATAATACGTTGCATAACGTGAGGTGCCCATTATACATAACAGCCTGTTTTCTGTTTTCCATTTGGAAGTTACAGTCACAGTAATCGTTATTAGCTGAGAGATCACGCTAAGCACAGTCATTTTGCACGTATAATTGCAGTTTTACAACCGTGATGAAGAGTAGTCAAGTGTATTCGTAAGGCGATATCTTCGGAATGTACCGTAACACAACACTACATAGATAGTAGATACAAGTTATGCTTTTTGAACCGCGTCGGCTTGGACTCGATGTGGGAAGAACTCTTGCTCTACCGTGTTAAATGTGTTTCTGTGCGTGAACATTTTTTTTCAGCATACCATCAATGGTGTTTTCAAATAACGCATGTCTCTTATACCTTTACAACATTTTTGGATAAAGTAGCACGTTTGAACAGCTCAGGTGAACATAAGAATAGGACAACAGAAGGATGCTTTGGCTTAAATGAATCTGCCCCACACAAAAATTAAATCCCTCAAAAGTCCTTAAAAATCCCAAGCACTGCAGTTATTGTAAGTATTCTGATATTATATTGTACAATTAGTAGTACAATTTCCATTTGAATCAGAGCTAAATGTTCAAACTCGTAACTCCGGTTTGCAAACTCTAGTAAGACAATAAATGTGCAATATATTTTATATGTCATACAAATTATATTATATCGAATCAATTGCAGCGCGTGTAATAAATATCAGCTTAATTTCTTTCCACATTTTTTACTTCTCATTTATTGTACCTCTGTGCAATTCATACGCTTTATAAAAGTGTACGATCTTTTTACGGACAATTAACAGCAAATTCTCTACATTTAACAAAAATGTTTACTATGTGTAATAGACTTAGTCGGAGTATAATTACACCAAGTTTGGATGTTGGATTTTACAACATTGTTATAGTTTTTTGTTTATTTCATTTTTTGTACCAAATAGGCGAGAGATCTAAACACTGAGACTTACAATCGTGAAGAGTTTTATTTAAATGTAATACGCTTAGAAGCAGAGTACAGGGCGCGATGGCGCTCATTGGGGAGGCCTATGCACTGGGCTGAGATAGGCTGATTAACATGATGATGATGGCGCTTAGATGATTTTTAAGTACTTAAAACATGTCATTTGCATGAATATAATTCTCAGGTGTCACGTGCTTGTATATTCAATGCGATTTAAATAAAATCACTTCGTTTCTCATTATAATTTATTTAGATAAGAATAAATTTATACAGAACTAATTCAATCGTAACTAATAGAAACATCATCTGAGCAACAAGTACAATCTAACGTCCTTCTATCTTAATATCATGTTATATCAAAAATAAATAGTACAGTTCCACACATTTTGATAATATTCATGAACTCGTGTTTTAATGATAAAAAGTTAACATGAAATTAAACAAATTTTAACATTACCGTAGTCTGGGTTAACTGTAATTAAATTTTAATAATACATACACAATACTGTGTTGCCTCGAAGTATATAAAATCATGTAGGTACTTATAATGAAATGCAAAACAACTTAGTTATATTTAACTCTAAAACTAATCTAACATTGCCATCTTATGTATATATCAGATATCTAAATAATAAATAACATACACAACTTTTGAACCGTCGATTATTACTTTTATAGTAACTTAAATCAAAAATATAATATAACATCCGATACATTCGTAAATGTTACTAACTAATATTCTGAAATTCAACAAAACATCACTATTAATAAAGTATGGCCTAAAATTTTGATACACTACATTTTTAAAATTTGGAGGTAAACAAAACACTGCACAAACAAACTTTATGAGATCTTTACGAAAACCAAATCCACGTCGCAAATACGTACAATCATACCTCTAACAATTTTATATAGCTTTAAAGTGAATCTTTAACTAATAATACTCATCAAAGTAATTCTAAGCTTAAGCAGCGAAAAATACTTATCTTTAGACCTATTTACAAATCTGTCTAA
>DWME01000127.1:0-44795 GCA_018244795.1 Parelbella ahira ahira | reverse complement strand
ATTTATCTAATTTAGTATTTCTAGTAGTGCCTTTGGAATTGTGACCGGCATATGGCAATAGGCTCACCACCTATTCCGTGGGAGTAAAATGTAACTGGTGAAACGTGGAAGTGTACTACACTCCTCTGCCTACTCATTCGGGGATTACAGGCGTGATGTTTAGTTAAATGTGGTACTCCAAATTAACAATTGAAATCAACTTTTTCTCAAATTAGATTTGAGGAAGATTTTTCATTTTAGAATGCGAAATGTCTGTGATTATTGAAAAGGCCGGAAATTAGTCGGGGTATCCCCACAAAGCATACGTGAGTAAAACCAGTAATTAAATAAATTACTGATGTTATAATAGTTACAAAATCCCAAAAAAAAAGATATTTATAGTACAGAGTACAGACTTACCTTCTAATCACGAGAAGAGAGACCAATGTCCAAGAGAGAGAGAGAGAGAAACAATCAATAATTATTATGATCGATAAATGTATTCATAAGAGTACCTATTGCAATTCATGTTAATTTTTCTTTAACGTAACATGTTAACGTATTCTGAATTTGAACTTCTCAAAAAATTCCATTCAACCTTTTTAAAAGTATGTGCAAATGTTTAGGTAACAAAATGTACGTAAGTACTACTTGAATTTTCCAAAAGTAAACTTGATAATTGTGTTATAATATAAATATATAAAAAAGTCAACAAACATTTGTTGTGAATAATAAATATGATTTATCTAAATACCAAATGCAATGGAACAATGATAGCAATCGTATTTAGTACTAAATTCGCGACTAGTTCTGGGAGACTTTGGTAGCTAAAATAAAAGGTTACAATATTGTATAATTTCGTGTTGGAAAAAAAACAGTGGAACTGGTACATTCACGGTCATTGTTACATTCCAATGAACTGATCGAAATATAGTGACAAGGTCGTCTATCTTTTGACTTATTTGGTTGGGATTCGTGTGTGTTATACAATGGATTGGTTGATGTATATTTTGGATATCAAAAGTCTAGGCCATTCGAACAATACCACCTGCTCTTTATTTGAAGATTCGGAAAACATTGCACCGTGTTTTTGACGTTTGACATTTAGTTAAATATCGTTATCACGAGTTCGATATTTGAAATTCTCGGTATCACTCTTCGCTGTATACACAAATATAATTTATATAACATATCTTTCTCGTATACGTAGCTTAAAATAGAGGATTATTTTTATTATTACTGGTAGGTATGGCAGATGTGAAAATTATTGCATAAGATTCGACATTTAAAATAAGAAGACACACATTTTACGTGCTACGTATACGCAAATGAAAAGCTACGGGACCCATGATGTAGAGACATTGCCAGTGTAGCCATCCACACGCCTCACATTTGGGGGCCGACGTGTACATTGTTACATTTGAAGGATAAACTAGATCTAATTTATCATTAATTGTTGAGCACGTGATCGCGACTGTGTACGTTTCATTGAGATGTCACGTGGGATAACTTTATACTGACATGCCTCAAGCATAAAATCAAAGTATTATCTTTGCATTTCCGGCATGCCCTGCTTGTTTTAGAAATATGTTCCCTGCAAACATTGACTATACTGGCCCGTTGGTGTAATGGTTAGTGAACCTGACTGTTGCGCTGGGAATCGTGGGTTCGATTCCCAAGCAGAATAAATATTTGTGTGATTAGCACAAGTCAATTTAAGGTCGCTCAGCGAGCAATGAAGAGGGCTATACTCGGCTTCTCTCTGAAGTGAGTATGAGTAAAGTGAGACGATCCGACAGAGGACGAAAGTTATCGACATAGCCCAAAGGATTAGCAAGCTGAAGTGGCAGTGGGCTGGTCACCTCTGTCGCAGAACCGATAACCGTTGGAGCAGACGTGTTCTGGAGTGGAGACCGCGTCTTGGCAAATGCAGTGTAGGACACCCTTCAGCTTAGTGGAGTGATGATACACGCAAAGTGGCTGGCAGCGGTTGGATTCGAAGAGCTAAAGATCGAGCTTAATGGCGTGCTATTAGAGAGATCTACATATGTCCAGCAGTGGATGGGAGTAGGGTGATGATGAAGATGAGCACAGGTATGTCAGGATGTCAAGTGTCAGGATGTAAAAATATCTATACATTTGTATGTATGTAGTTTATCAGCCGTCTGGTTACCATATCACAAGCTCTCTTGATGCTTATTTTGAGATGAGGTGGCCGTGTGTGGAGATGTCCCAAAATATTATTATTATTGAAATCAACAAGCATGCACAACCCCTTATAGCCGCGGATTCCATTTAAAACGGTTGATAATAATAATTGATATTTGAAATCGAGAAAAAACTCCAAGCGGAATTATTTTAATCGATGCAAGTATTCAGTGTGGGCGGCTTAACGATAAATGATCGTGAATGTCCAGTATGCATATAAAATTCTGTGTGGATTATCAATAAATTTCTATTTCCTACTGTTAATAGAATCGTTTTAGTATTCTATTGTATTGTCGTTATGATGTTATGTTATTAAATGTTTTATTACGTACCCTTACGATTGGTCTCTTTTTCAACTTCTTTTCTATCTTTTATAGGTACTATTTCTTTGCCATTCGTTAATCGCATTGAAATACACTTGCATGGTTGTTGACTCTACAGAAATTGAGTTTTTGTTATGGTACGGGAACAAAATATGTACAAACATAAAATTGTATAGAAACAACGCTACTTCGTTACTTGTTCGTTTAATTAAATTCTTCTAAGATGTGTTATTTTTTTCATAATAACTCCAAAACGGACATCCTTATGTTTATGCTAATGAAGTTTATATTTATCTGTAACAAAATTTAAATATATTTTACATATCATTTGTATCATATTACGTATGATTATGTTTTGATACTCACGTGTTGTTATGGAGAATCTATATATTTTAAATGAGCTTGATTTTTACGACATTCCCTAAATGAGAGCATCGTTATACTCGCATATCTTTTAAATGAAGTTCTGCTTCATAAATTCTTTATTGACTAATGTAGGTACTTGATATGAAATATGAATTTCGTACAATAAAAAAATTAAATTACAAATATTATATGACTCACCACCACTTCAGAATGATTCACTGCGTAAAAATTTCGGAATGGATACTATATAGTAATCATTCCAAAATGGAGAATGTCAAACTGTATTTTAATGCAACTGAACTTACGTCTAATATGAATAACACAAGTCAAATTATGATTAGGTACCCATCGACATCGTTGTCCGGTAACAAATAACAATGAAATAGTATTTGAGATTAGTCATGTATGTACATGTACTTTCATGGGGTCTTATTTGGCACGCATAGGGCCTTAAGAGTGTATAAAGCACTATTCTTGAAATGAGTACAGCTGCTTTCCGTGCAGAAGCTCGAAATGCTGTAACACGAAATGTCGTGTTCAATATTAAAGCGAAATATTACCTATAAATAATTTTCTCCTGGATGTTTTTACACATTCTAACACACGGAGTGGGTGCATAAACGGTAGAAACAATAATTTAATTATATTAGTTTAAGCGTTTATTACAAGGAATAATTGAATACCTATATAAATGTAATTTTAATATAAATTATTTAACTTCGAATTTTATCGTTAGGTTAAAATAGGACTTATTCATTAATCAGTACGAAATATATTCTATAATAACGAGAATCTCTTGGCAAGCCTCCCAGTTTTATATCCAATAACTAGTTAGTGTGCAAGAGAGTGGACCTTGAACATAATTACTTTATAAACATGTTACAAGTGTCATCGTTAAAAATGCGAAAGATGTGCAAATTGTCTGGCGGCAGAGAAACAGGCGCCAACTTCCATTACAGCAATGACTACTACATTATGTTAGATGGTTTTAGTGATCAAGTGTGATGGGAGATATGTAATCGTTGGACATGGGTTCGAATTTGTGTAAGGCAAATAATAAATCTACGCACTGTCATGGTTATCGAGGTTTAACATACCAGCTATTATTTATTTAGTAACCTTTCAAGGACTGCAATAAATTACAGTCTGGTAAAAATACCGTTTAAATATGATGATTATACGCTAAACCTGACCTATAGCACAAAGTCGAGAATCACAGACATTGGTAGTCTCAATCAATACACCAGCACTAATCCGAACCCGTTGGTAATTCTAGTCTTAAAAAACTCAGGTTAACAACCCATTGACAGCTCACACTGACATTTATGAAGCTAGCATACAACTCGCTGCGCAAACCGAGACACTTTTTATTGCATAGACAAAACAGCATCACATGAAAATGTGGCTGTAATATCGAACATTCGAGTAGATTATGTCGCGTGAAAAATTTAACTACAGTGCCTGTGTGTGTATGTCAATGTTAATTTATTTTCCTTAGTTCCTAAATGCGTCCATCTTAGGTTCAAATATTTCTTGCTGAATAATACAAATAAATCTAACAAGCACTCGACGCGAAATTGCATTTGCGTCGCCAGCCAAAATGGCCGACCATTGACAATTCCAAATGTCAATTTAATTTTTTTTTGATATAGACTTTAGTGTCATCCATATGATTTCTCTATTTTATTGAAATTTATAATGATTTAATGTATTTAAAGTACTTATATTATTTTTGAATCGCCAATACATTAGTACTAAGTATATAAACAAATCGCCCCTTGTTAGTTTCTGATTACAAGTATCGACGACTATAAGAAAATAAAATGTCCGCACCAGAATAGCCCATTAAAACAAAAAACCAAGGCACACAGTTTACACGCAATCTAAGTAAAAAAATGTTTGAATCATCGAGAGCATGCAGAATCGACCTTCAGGAATGACTCGTTGGCCTGCCAGTTTAAATCCGTTATGCGTAAATCCGCGTGTCAATCTCAAGTATGTATAGGGCGTGACAAGATCTATATACCCACATTTGAAATAGAAATTATTTTCTCATTAAAATCAGTTCCAGGTGTTAATATTAGTCAGTTACAGATGGTTACCATAAATGGTAAGCCGGAATGCGTCGTATCAATATATCCGCTTATCACACGTTGGAAGGTGAACATAACAATACAAAAAACATTGCTTAACGATAGAAACGAGTGCATTTTACCATCCACACGTAACACCAATAATTAATAAAACTTTTCATAAATAATGAAATTGAAGATGGAACGACGATATGGCATTTAAATACGACGATGTTCTTTCAAGTATAAGAGTGAAAACATGATTAAATATTACACAATCCAAGTAATCAGAAATGCATGGATATGTAATCAAAATTATACAATCATTATAGAGTTTGGAGTGTTTTTAGTATAAAATAACGTTTTTATATAACTTTTAGCTACCCTCACCCGTACTAAAAGCCGTCTGAATGTGAAAGTTGTGAGCAAGTTATTTTAATTCATATCGTTCATGCGTCAAACCGAGAACAGAAAGGAATGGTGCTTATTAGAGGAACGTTTATGTTCAGGAATGAACTAAGACATGCTGATAATGATGGTGATGATGATAAATCCTAAAATAGCTCTGTTTCTCTGTCTGTTATGATTACACTTTAAAGCAGCTAAATTTGTTTCGATGAATTTTAGTATGGAAGTAATTTTGACAAGATAGGAAATCAACTTTTCCCCAATAAGCCAATAAGAATATATTATAGGTAACGTCATGCCTGTAGACCTCTAAGGCGTAGAGTCTAAGTAGTAGGCAGAGGAGTGTAGTTATATTTCACGTTTAATCAGTTATGGTTACGTCCCACTTTAGAATATGGAATGAGTATATTACCATACATCAGGCACAAATCCAGAATCCGAGTTGCTACTAAGAATTTAAAGTTAGAACAATTCAATCTATTTCCCTACCTGGGGATCGAATCCAAAATCTCTACTTTTCTTGAAAAACAAAATCCTGGTGAGAGAGAAACTATTTCTTACAAATACTTACGCTAATTACAATTTAAAAGTTGCTTAAGCATTGCAAAAGTAATTTTAATTAGCACCTCTTACAAAAAAAACCAATTGTTTAAGTTTTTACTAACAACCAACTAATCGGGCGGACAAGTACTATTAACAATGTACTTCAATCTGTAAACCCTTTGTTTGCAATTTAACTAATGTAATAATAATATAAATGACAAAAAATAAGTTTTCATTTCATTAATATTTCACATATACCTACACATGTCGGTATCAGTTACGACAAGCAATAACATGCGAGCTTAATGTATCAGAATGTGATCTGATTTTTTCTCAGACACATTGAGCGTCAGTGAGTGAGAAAATTAAATCAGTTTCCAAGTTTCGTAAATATCTACCTATAAATACATGTAGGTAACACGTGATTTAAATACATATAGGCTTAACTAACGTTTGTTTTTTGAGGTATCTCAAGATAGGTCGTCGTCCCCATGTCTCTGTGATCGGTCTAAGCTCGTGATAAAGGATCTCAAATAGATCCGAAACTAGTCGAGCTGGCCTCAAGAAGCACGTGAGTTAAGCCGGTACTAAAATAATTCATATACATACATGTATATATGTAGGTATGTACCGACTTAACTCCGGTATTTTTTCGGGATAACCGGGCTAGTTTCGGACCTATGCGAGGTCTTCACTAAATATTAACAATATGGTCATCATCATCATTATCATTGGCCTACTTCAGTCCACTACTGGGCATAGGCCTCCCCCAATGCCGTAATGGCGCTCATTAACAACATATATGTACAATGTCTCAATAAAGATAATTTCACAATTTTCTTGTATCCAAAATAAGCAAGAGTGTGGAGTTAATGTTGAGAGCTAGAAAAAAATACAGTTAGATTTTATAACCAATGTAGCTGTACATTTTATGTTACCATGATAACGGCTTTATAAGTTCAAAATTCAGCTTAGTATCATAAATACGTATACATTCAAGTTAATGGAAAATATTTAACGCGAATCAGATATAGCTTAGTTTTACAGGTTCGATGCAATATGTAGGCTTACAAAGTTGTAAAAAATATTCAGCGCGAGCACAATGCAATTATAGTAGCGCTAGTCATTTAATTACACATTGCAGCTTACATAACAATAGTAATCTCTTTTTGTGGATGTTAATTAGCCGTTCCTATCTAGTGCAGGTTCCCTTCTCACGAGCGGTCGTGATTCTGATGTTCTTCGATAGCACAGCATGACAAACGTGTGAGGACACCACGAATCTGCCAAAGTGTGCCAAAATGTAACTGCAGTGGAAACTTTATGCATATCCTCTCGTGAAGGCTCTATTTGTGTAAGGTTATATTCAAAATCCTCGTGAACTGACACTTATTCTACATAAAGCATATAAGACTATTAGGTCGATCCCTTTTACCCTTTTTGGTCGACATGTTTTAGTATATACATGTTAAAATTAAAACTGTTCTAAAACGCGTTTATCAGTTACGAGTACCTTGTAATAAATTACTTTAAAAACTGCCTGTAAGGTTCATTCGCAATGTAAAACTCGATGTAGAAATAGGATACCAATTGTTTGATCAAGGACATTGAGGCGAAAGGCATTTTATGGAGACTGTAAACTCGGATATCGGGTTTCCCCAACATTTCGGTTCGAAAAGTATCTGCCGACGCTATTCAATGATGTGATCACGACGCGCCTTTCAATCCGAATGCCATTCCTAAATCCGCAAGGATATAACATAACAAGGGAAATCCAGCAATAGACGATACGACAATATAATTATGCACGTAAACTAGTTCAGTTACGCCATTCGACTTTGTGACTTAATGTCTAAGCACTAACGGCCACTTAAGTATTTTATAGGCATAATCATAAATTACAAAAGAATGTATGAGTTGGTGGTCGGAAAGAATTTTTTGTCTCAGAAAATATTAACAATAACTTCATATTGTTATGAAAATAAAACTATATTTTGTTTGTTTCAGATCATTGGTATCGTTCGGCTTGAGTGTAAGAACAGTGAGCAAGTGAAATAAAGTGCCAGTGCAGTGTGCTGTCTGTTCCCACCATGAGAAGACGCTCGCGCATCTAAACGATCCCACGCCGTTCACATTATTATGCAAGCGCAGCCGTAACACCGCCTCGGCTGCACGTTGGCTTTGTGAGTTGACATTTACTGCAATGTCGAGAGAATATTGAGCTATGGCTTTAGCGAATTTCACACCGGCGACGATCGGTGCGGCGACACCGACGCTCACTGCCACGTCCCCGGCGCCGCTGCGAGTCGATCTAGATGACCTACTCTATTCCCCGGCTGAACTTCAAGCGGACTCTAACCCACAGCCTACAAATAACGAACCTTTTGCACCACCTTCTAATATTCAAAGGAGATCGAAATTACGTAAACGTGCAGGCACTGCCTACCTTCCACCTCCTAATCAATTTACGCACTATCCGCGACAAGATAATGTTCCACAAAACCCTTTTATCGGTCAAGTGCATACACAACTCTATCAGCAAAATGCCAGGCTTGACATACAAATAGAAAACCAACGAGTGCAAGAAATTAATGCTCAGTACGATAATACGGGGCAGTATGTTCACGACCCTAGTGGTGATTATGACTATCAGCAGAGAAAAGCTAATAAAAATGGTCAACAACGACCACCTTATAATCCGGGCTACGCGGATGCGCCCTATCCGCCTGCTACTGCACCAACTCCTACATCTAGTCGAGGGTTCGAAGGTAACCCGAACCAAAATGTTAACTATAATTTCGCAAACACTCCCGTAACGACACCGACTTCACTTCCTAGAACATATAGCGAAGCCGGAACGAAGACTAATAGTAACAGTGATAGCAATAGCCAAACACCACCAGACAGACCTCGAGGATTCACTAAAGTAGAAACTGGCGGTTCGGGCGGTAAAACTCAGCTTCACGCCGTCCTGGATTACGACGACGACTATTACGACGATGTTCCAGGACCAGGTAAAACAATTTCAAATAAATTGTCGTATTTTAAATTTTCCAAGGTGGTCGGCTTTAATAAAATCCTGTTCGCTCTATCTACGACTGGCTCCCATTATACGAAACATTTATTTTGATGGATATAAATCACTCAGCAGCGTTATTAAAATGATCGTTATCCGCGAAATAGTCTCGCCCTTACTGCCACTACATACAATATTGGCACGATCGATCAAACTGTGTCTACTATCAGTCGTTAACAGTCGCGAGTAGCCTTCGACCGCAGCTTAAGATAGATGTAAAAAGCGAAACTACCCATTCATTGCACATTGAAATCTAATAACAATAAATTCTGGACACGTCAGTCGATTAAGACAGAATAAGTTTGATCAGTATGAATCGACAGTTCAGTACCGCTCAAGGTTGTGTTGGAAAGATTAGCTAAGACGTATTAATCGCTTGAATTTTAGTATGGAGTGTTTGCACTGAGCCTTCAGTGGGTTTTGACGTGATAGAAATCAATGCCATGTAAACAAATGACAACGCGAAGTGGTTTTGATACATAAATATGTATAATCTGCGTCTCTGGCGACATGCAAATAGTGTTCAACAAATAAAAGCAGCACATCATTATTTATGTATTTTAGGCAACCCTTTATTATATACATATACCTCGATACATATATTATACATCAGTGTCACCTTTGTAATGTTATTAAATGTATTTTATCCGCACATGGCGTACCGATTACATGATATTAATTCATTTTTTCTTCACAACAGACAATCTGGTTTATCGTAAATGATTTTGTGCACGTCTAAAATAACGTCTCCAGTAATATATACATTTTTAGTTAGTGCTTGCCTAAGGCCAGCGTATACATCACAAACGGCCATTAACATATGTTTTTACATCTTGAACCATGCAATCAAATGTCTTCACACCAAAGTTTCCTTAAAGGGTACTACGCACAATCCGTCAGCTGTACACCAGCGCTATATACAAAATGTCTTCAACAGAACTTTGATCAAATCAATTGATAGACAAAGCGTTAAAATTAGCATATTTATTATAATATTTTCTCAGCTGTTGTAATCGTTTAAAAAAATAAATTTAAAAATGGAATAACCGAAACGCATTGAATAGCTATTTTATTACCTAAAGATGCTAGTTCTGTTGGCAGTGGCATTCAGTTAAAAATTATTGACATTCGGTCGCGCACAGAAACGTCACTAACGGATAGTGTGTATATGCTTTACTCGTACCATGTCGACCTTGATTTCACTTTCGAACTTGTGTTATTATCACGAGAGGTCGGAGCACTCTTGACCAAAGTGAGGCGTTATTGGGCCGGCGTGTTATAAGAGTTACAGCTCTCTTTTAAGACATTAACTCATCTGTCAATTGGGACAGTGACACGCGTAAAATATTACGCATAATCGTTAACTTATACCTCGTTGTTTCGAGTATTTTGGCATTTAGTCTGCGAGATATTATGGTCAACTGCCACACATTATTTTGCTTGTCACTCACTACAATACTTTTAGATCTGTTCGTACAAGTAATTTTAGCTATAGTAATTTAATTTGCAATCATACGAACACAAAGCGCAGTAGAACTTATGTACATAATTGTGTTTATGATCGTAAATACTTTTATTAATTGTAAGTACATACATATGTACATACATATGTACATACAAATTTCTATGTACGTGACATGGAGTTATACGATATACAAACTCATATTCTAATGAAAATGTAAGTGAATATCGCTTGAAAATATAAAATCGTAATAAAGAAATTCCTTATTAATTAATATATTAGTATCAATTTCTATGATTTAACAACAAATTAATCTTACCTTGACTTGACTAAAACCGGTTTTCCTTATTACCCCAACTTTCGAATTCTTAACGTCACGTCATTAATGTGTATAAAATTACTTTGCGGATACATTCAGAAATGCCTGTACAATTTATAAGCTTGCGTTTACGATTTATAATGCGATTTTTTACGATAAGAAAAATAGTACTAATTAAAAACCTTCTATATTGTTCGGATATTTGCTGTTATTTTACACTGGTAACACTTTATTTGCACAATAGCACAGTCGACTATTATTGTCTTTCGCTAATATAAAAATGGTAACTATTTCCAACAGTGGACAACAACGGATTGATATGATTTGGAACGCATTTTTATACCCATTTATTGCGTATCCACACAGATAAATGTCACAAATACTTCATTAATTTTTTATATACTCGTATTTCTCATTAAGTTATGTCTAAAGGCTTACAATGACAATCGTAAAAGCAAATAGAAATGAGATGTTTCAATAATTATATAAATATGAAAACGAAATCAACAAAAAAACCAACTCTAGTGAATGTGAACAAAACTGGCTTCGATCCTTATTACCTCGACTTTCGAATTCCTCGTCGCGTGGTCAACGTTAAAAAAATTACTTTTGGAACACATTCGGAAACGTCCAATCAATTTATAATCCTGTATACGTTCATTTCATTATTTTTTATGCACATAAACGAAAATTATCATATTACCAATATAGTATTACAATTCTGTCACTGATATAAATGCAAATGAAGGAAACACTTATCCTGTCAAGCAAATTTGAATTACGTAACATCACGCCTGTAATCCCCGAAGGCGTAGGCAGAGGGGTGTACTACACCCCCAGTTACTTTTAAGTCCCATGGAATAGGTGGTGAGCCTATTGCCATACACCGGGCACTGATCCAGAGTCCGAGTCACTACTAGAAATTCTAAATTAGAAAAATCCGATAGTACCCAATCCGGGATTTAAACCC
Source organism: Parelbella ahira ahira (assembly GCA_018244795.1). Taxonomy (NCBI): domain Eukaryota; kingdom Metazoa; phylum Arthropoda; class Insecta; order Lepidoptera; family Hesperiidae; genus Parelbella; species Parelbella ahira. The sequence continues at coordinate 33,069 of DWME01000127.1, read as the reverse complement.
AGGACCTCCCAATCGGTAGCCGCGCTTGTAATCGCTCGACCAACGAGGCAGTCCTTTGAATTACGCTAATCTATTAAGCTAAAACACGATAATTTCTTTTTTCTTCCCATTACTCAACACTTTTTTAAATTCTTTTATGTAATGTTGACAAATTTTATCCATACAAACCAACAAATATGTGGCTAAATCATTTAACGACGACCAAAACTATCTATTGGTTTAGCTTGTGAACATTTTAAAGCCTCTTCTAGGACTTTCGTTCACTTTCTGTATTAATTATAATAACAAATGTTAAGAGATAACAAATAATTTATTTATAATATAACTCATATAACATAACTGTTCTTTAACTTACGACTGCGCGATATTTCTTGTTATATCTTTTTAATTAAATAACTAAAAAATTAAACTCTTATTCCATAGCACGTACAATATGTTCAATGAAACATGGGACTTGTAATCTGCCTAATCGCTTTAGGGAAATACAGTTGTGATGTTGTGTTTGTAGTAATCAAATCTTTAATGTTTTAATACTTTCATATCACATAATGTACGTGCATCTGAAGAGACGAATCACACCGTCGCGAGTCGTCTCCGCTTGTGTAACGGATATGATTAATAAATATGTAACAGCAGTCCATTTCGCAAACATCGGAGAAGTTTTGGCCAAAATGCATCGTTAAATGTCAAGAGTTTGTCATGCCGTGCATTTTGTCGTTGCTTCCTATACAATGTTTATGTTATATCCGTACTTGCGGAGGCAGCGGCATATTTTTTTTGTTATTGCAATTTTGTTCTCATTTCCCAGTTTTAGGATAGTAGCTATTGAAAATTATTAAAGCATTTCAGTCATTAAATCGTAGCCGACACCTATTTTAGCGTTTTTAATATTAATTAGGCTTGACGTTCGGGTATAATTATAATTTTTTTTTTTGCTTATTATCTATGTACCTACTCCATTACGACTAATTTTGTCTTTTACGCTTCATATTTTCCTATTGTTAATTTCGTCTCCTAGGATACTACAAATCGTGGTCTGATTACTAGGCGAAAAATATATTCAATATTAACTTTGGGTGATATTATAATTTCATAGATTTTTTTATAAGACGAAATAAATTAAAGGCAATCGTTCGTTAAGAGAAACATTTAATAATAACCGTAAGAAATGTTCTATCTAAATAATTATCCTGGCAATACAAAAACGAATTCACACGGTAATATTGTGCAACGCTAGTAATTTTTCTTTGATTTATCACCCTCAGCACGGTAAGTGCATTTGCTTGTGAGTCATTCTGCAGACCGCACGTGAAAGCTTTGTCTTTATAAATGTAGACTGCATGCGACAGGTTGAATTCTGGTGCAGAATACAGATGAACTTTACCTGAACTACTTTTGAGCAAAGTACCTCATAAAATTTCTCAATAGCGACTGCGTAACTCTAGAAGGACGGGCTCACCTGTAATATCTGTTAATAAAAAGCCAGGTGAATGCACCAAGAGTAATCTGACATCGATCGTCTCTAATAATGAAAATAGAAATATAATATCTAATATTTATTTATATAATTTATATTCTATGTTTGATGATTTAGCCTTTATGCAAAATAGTTAATAGGATATGTAAATTAGTTTCTATAATACATATAAAATTTATTCCTCATTTTTATGAATACGTAAAACACTTTATTTTATTCGAAGTTTAGTTTCAAAGTTTTTCTATTAATCTGTCGTTAAACTCGGAGAAAAAACATAAGTTTTAATTACATTTTTATATGTTATTAGAAGAGCCTAAAAACCTCTTGTAAAGATATAATGTAACTGAAATACTTTAGCTCAATAGCACTTAAATATAAATAATCTGCCAATAAGCAAAGTGACCGAACTGATCAATTAGTCGCCTTTTTAAAGTGTTTCAGTGTCAAACAGAACATGACATTTTATACCAAACAAAAAAAAACAATTAAAATCAAACAAGAATTACAGTTACATCTTATTAACATTTAAATCTAATTCAATAACACGATGTCCAATTTAAATATCGTAGTGGTTACAGTCGTATTCAATTTTATTAACGACTTTACCTACAACTTTTGAATGAGTTGTAGTCGATTTGATGTTTTGGACCAATGATGCTCAAAGTTACTCTTCAATTTTAACTTGACTGTATGTAAGATAGAACTCTTCAAATGTTATTCTAATGACTTGTGTAGATGTTATTCCTTATGTCATTCACTTCTACACATTATTTCATTAATAAAAAAGACTACAAATCTTGCTAAAACGGTACATACGGTCTACAAAGTTTGCAATGTGTTTGTAATTGACGTCACACAGCCGTCTTGTCTATGAATATGACAAGTGTGATTTTTTTTAAATTTTGTCACAGATTACAGGGACCGCTTAACATCGTTTATAACTTGTGTTGTTTTTAAGGAAAGGTTTAGCACCACTGTTGTAGACTACAGCCCTTTCAAATACCGACCTTACGTTAGATTACGACCGGACTAGTTCTTTGTGTTTGGATTAATTCATTTAGTCAACAAGTGCGCAGTTACATGTCCTACATTGAAAAATACGCTACGCTTTTTTATAATTTTATTTCTATTTCCTCTGCTTTTATAAATCAGTGATAGTTGCATGCGTACGAGCTCATAACTGCAAGTGGTTGGATTTTTGCTGATATCCGAATAGTTTCCTTTGAATAATCTAGCGTATTTCGATATATGTACATACCGGATGCTATTAACAGTTTACGTATTAATAAATTACTTCATGAATCTTTACTCACACTTTTTAATTAAAATTTTCTGATGACAATATCACGAGCCTACCGACATTATTGTTGTCTCCTTGTTCGGATATTTATACCTAATATAATCTAAAAATCTCTTTGAATTACTTCAAAAGATTTGAATATTTTGTATGTGTAAGGTAAGGCAGTAGATTTTTAATTTTTATATCGGAGATGCTTCACGGGGTTCTTTATGTCACAGATAAAAATAATATGAAAGTTGATACGACGCTGACACAGCCAGTTCTACCTGTTACTTAGATCGTTGCTTAGACTAATGAATATGCTAATATTGTGATCGTGTTAAAATTTGAAAATATTTACACGTATATAGAAGCCAGTGTGAGGTCTGAAAAGATAGTTATTTAATATAATCACATCATTATTGGTCGTCGAATAAAAAAAAATCAAGAACAAAATATGTTCCTGGTATTGCTAAATACTGTACTAAAGGCTGTACAATTCGATTTATTCAAATGCAATTGAAAACTGAAACACATTTAAAAATAATTATTATTTCAAGTCAAAAATACACGTGTACTTTTTTTGCGATATACATTTTCATTTTCTTAGACTCTATTTGTTACAATTGCAGTTATTGTTTTTTTGCTTTTGCAACTTCGCTTTTAAATGGATGTAGTCTTCAACTAAAAAAATAATTAATACTACTAATTAATTAATGAACTATTTAAATATTGACGAACATGGAAGAGCACGGCAAGTACGCAAGAAGGCTCTGCTTATCGCGTAAGTGACTTGGGGGATGATTATAATCGTTACTCTCTCTATGCTTCGGTGTATATTTTGTTAGTATTCAAGAAATATTAAAAAAAGATTAGTCACGTTAAATTTAAAAAAAAACCTAAACCAACCTATTCTAACCTCACTGAACGCTTTTGCCAAGTTCACGTGAATAGTGCGAAATCGAGACGCTAACTTACCTCCTATAATTAACTCTCATCTAACTACAATATAAGACCTGTGTGACCTATGCTAACCTCCTGACCTGAATAGGATTGCGCTGACCTTTAACACTTCAAATCCAGGCTTAACTGTGTTCTGTGATTAATGATTTCCTTTTAATTCCATTGAATTATTTATCTAGAGCATCAATCATTAGTGTACGCCTGTTGATTAGATAAAACGTTAGGAAATATTTTAGTTCTAAAGTATATGTGATATAAAAGGATTTTTGCAATATGAATATTTCAGCTACAGTGGCTTATCTGTGAAAGTATCGATTCAGTTATAAAGTAGCAGTAGTAATTGGTAACAGTGGTAAAGTAGTAATAGTAATTAGTATTAGTAACAGTGGTAGAGTTGTTGTAATAATTAGTAACAGTATTTAGTAAGGTAACAGTATCTAGCAATATTAACATTAGTAACAATAACGTGTAGTGGTAATATTATAAAAAATTATAAGCATATATGGAAGTTGTAAAAAATTAATCATAAAAGCTTTAACGAGATGTTATACAATATGTATACGGGTTGAATGTGACAAAAGTGCTAATTTTACTTTTATATATATTGCTAGTTTGGAGATAAAACTAAGTACATCACAATTTGCATATGAATATTTGTAAAATTATATTACATAAAATATTTTAAAATAAGGTTGGCTAATTTTGGGTAGAATAAGTGATTTTTTTTTTCCTAAATCAATAGTACAGTACGTGTATATATGTATGTACATAACCATAAAGTATAGTTTTATGGTAACAAAATATGCAAATCTCGACAATAGGGTTGTAAATACGAGTATAGCCGTGCCTTTTGCAGGCTAAATCTTTCAACTTTATATAATTGTAGTGCTTAAAAAGTAAGTTGCAATCCCGTCTGCAAACATTTAAGAATTCCGCTACAAATCAATTACGCAAATAATATAAACATGTCGGAAGGAATGTCAAGCGACACGACAAGCAAAGCGTTGTCACTTATTGTTTCTCCTTCGATATTATTAAACATTAAATGAAACTATAGATAAACGCTTGAGGTAATAACAATGACTGTATATCGAGTAGCGCATTTATTTAGCTCGATATTTATTGCTTATTGATTTACAGAAATAAAATTGAAACACAAAATTAGATTTAAACTTACACAGAGTTTTCTAACTGCAGCGCTGTTAACATAACATCAGTATTTTACCAAAGGGGTAGGCAGGAAAATGTAGTGCTCCCTCGTTTCACATATTATATCCGATTGTAGCCAACAGTATCTGAAGTCTACATTATAGAAGTCTTATTAAACTATTCGCCATTACTATTAAATTATAATTATTTTAGTTATTACAACTTAACAAATGTTAGAGTAAAGATTAAACATATAAAATTAGCATTGAAATAAAAAATAACACGTCATACTGTATTTTAAATCCGTTTATCACATTTGATGCAGTTTCTCAACGAATGATGGATCATAAAAGATCAAAGGAACCTTATTTATAAATAAAAGAAGATATTCTTAATAGGTTCTTAAATATATATTTTTCTCTTATTTATTTATTAGAACTAAAATTTAATTAAAGTATGATTGACTCTTTAAACTAGTGTCCAGCTAAGTACGGTTATTAAGTAAAACTACATATACCTATATGTCAGTAATGTTAATAGGGTCCACTCCTTTGCCTACCTTTACGTACGTGCGTGCCTACGTACGTGCCCGCTTACGTACCCTTACGTACAAGCTTTAAATCGATCGAGCATTGGCAAGTAGAACTTGAATGGCAAACTGCCTTTAGTCTCCATTAGAGTACACTTGTTCTACCTTTCAGTGTCGCATCTTCTCTAGTCCCCTCTTTCCCCACGTGCCATTCTCGCCAATGGCGTCATAAATTAACCATGAAAAAAAGCTTTTTTGTTATTTTACCTAAAAAAAGGGAAAAAAGTTTAGATATATTTCAGGTAAATTAAGGAAAATATTTATATAAATATTAATTAGCTGCTTCACTATATGGGGAAACATTACAAATAAAATAGAGGAGCAAAAATATACACATATATATAATGATTAATAATGATTACAACCTATACAACGATTAAGATTGATACACGCGAAACCGCAGCACGGAAGCTTACCGAGACAAATCCTAAGCAAGAACTACTTGGCGATTTCGTAACCTCTGACCCGAATAGTGTGACGCGCCCACTATATGACGAAATCGCGTCGTATTTCCACTAATATCTCGAGATGAGTCGATGACACATCATTTACACACACATGAGCGTTATTAATCACTACATTCAGTTCTTATAATTATTATTACTGTGCAATTTAATATTGCAAAGTGAAATATAGTGAGTATATGACTATTTAATTTGACGAGACCACAAACATATTGCGTTAGATCTAGTCAAGTAGCTCCCGTTGTAGGTTTTTAGAATGGCATATATTCATCCAGCCAAAATTTAAGGAGAACGTAAACTTAAGAACTAAATATGTAAACAACGTATCGGGAAATCGTTTACACCAGATTCAAATAACTTTTTGTTGTCATTTAAAAATTGTGCAATTATATAACTTTCAGTTGGTTGCCATAAACCATATTGCCGAATTGGTTGGACGTCTTACCAATTATTTTAGGAAAATACACACACATGTTGACATCACACACACATACATATACATTTCACTGCACACACACTCCCCACGCTCGCATTCGACTGACCCGACAGACAAATGTGACCACTGGCAATTGATAGATGCATAAATTGTATTTTTATGTTTTTATCATTCTTCTAGATGACATCTGATATGCCGACGAAATTATAAGACTCTTAACCGTATATGGATTTTATTTAGTGACCCCCCTTAAAATTAATTTATTATAATTACATGTAGTTTGTTAATTAATGGCTTCTTTGCAATTATAATGCGCGTTCGGACTGTATCTAAATAGCTACTTATTATGACATATTTGCCGACTGTTGGACGATATGTAATATTAAAGCTGGGACGAGTTCCGATTTATTAAAATATAAATTATGCCACCGTCACGTGACTCATCAACACACTGACACTTCAAATATTGTATTTTTATTTATCTAATAATCTACATTGATTCATTTCACACTTTGTTTTATAAGATCTAATTGAAAACCTATGTATGTTTAAAATATTCACTGTAATTCAAGATTCACGAAAACATTTAACGTGCTACACACCCAACGATATGTTCCAAAATGATTTTTCGTGCTGTGACAATTATACCGCTGATCAAGTTTAATATGGATTACCTAAGTAAGCAATTTGGCACCCAGAGAGAACAAGCATGAGGGCATATCACATAATCCTGGGTGGGAATCGCAAGCATAACCAGACTCCGTGACGCGAGTCCATTAAGCCTGCACCGACAAGCTGGTCAAGCAAATCATACAACTGCAAATAACTTATCTTAATTTTACATGTATTAATGTGTCTCATCATCATTATCAGCCGATCTCAGTTCATAGGTCTGCCTCCGTAAGCGCCATCGCATGTATATGTCTACATATATAAAAATGTTATTAAACTGATTCCAGGTTCGGCGCAGCCGGCCGTCACTCCACTGCAGGGTCCGATTCTCCTGCGCAACGGTTCCGTGCCGGTCGTACCGCTCACCTCCTACAATACTGTCAACAATGGATCCTTCTACCAAATACCTGTGAGCATTATAGTTTTTTCCATGGTATAATTCAATTTGGAGGTACTTTAGATCTGCTAAAACTAGATTCGTAGCCCATTTAGTACCACATTTAGTGGACACTCAAGGAATATTTAAAAAATGAATCTTTAAAAAGAATTTTCTACAAAGAACCTTAAAAAAAATCTTCATTCAATTTTCTTAATTCAATTATTCTTCTTGTAGGTACTATTATAATATTAATATTTTCTGCATGAATTAAGCCTGTTATAACTTGCAAGTTTCGATGTATACTTTTTACAATAGTTAAATATATTTTTTTTGTGTTTGACATAAAGTCCTTGCCTTACCGAAGGTGTGATATTTTTGTGCGTAAATTCAGTTTGCGTTACATATTATTACACCTAATACGTTTCTTCTGCTCACGTGCAGATTGCCAAATGTTGCCTACGATATGTCTAACTTATTCGCAGAATCATTAGAACAAATGAAAATTGCCCAAAGCAGGTCGAACAAACACGCAACGTCTAAACACAAAACAAATGAATACCACGAACGTTGGCCAACTTTTGTAAACACTTGCATAATACGTACAAAATAATTATCACTTTAAATACATGTCTTTAAGTGTTTTCTTTACACATACAATTTTAAAGGAAAATATAGACAGACGATAAAATTCTTTTTCATTTGTTTCGAAAGATTTAATTGATAATAAACATTAAATCAAACATAGTGGGTTTCTTATATAGAGTCAGAGAAAAGGATGTCGCTACAAAATTACATATAACATGTATTTTATAATAATTTTATAATATTAGTGTGCTGATTAGTATTACTAACGAATAATTTTATTATGAGTATTCTCTACAAAAATATTTCCTACTAATTCGTAAAATTGCCTAGTTATGTTAACATATAATAAATAATTAATGAAAATGTCTCCATTTACCTACATCTTACGTTTTAACATCGATATCAATTTAGTTGATAGTGGCTTTGATGATAGTATTAAACCTGGAGATACACGCGGGATACATTTAATAAATAAATTTCCAATGAATAATTACAATGAAACAGAAAAATACTATGGTACAGATTATTATCGTTCCACCCAACCGCGATGGCAACCACTTATAATTACAAAATAAAATTATTCAAACGCTCGTTGACGTACTAAAGCAGCAAAACAAGCTGGGAAAGATGAACCAATCAGTTAATAAAAGTGCCGTACAGCTGTAATAACAGGCAATAACCAACGCAAGAGTACTAGATGCAGCTGGGTCAATATACGGTTTACGGCAAACAGCAATTATCATTATTTATTGGCGGTGCAAATTACACAATATGAATAAGGCTTCTGCGACTGGCCTACATGTTACTACGCGAACAGTCTTTATGACTTTATCTAGTACAGCCATCTAATAGGGTTGGCGATCTTACAATTGTTTAGCGTCGTAATTGACACGGATATTTTAAATAATAATGGTTTATGAGTGAGAATAAATGAACAATCTTTGTTTCTGAAACTTCAATGAGATGCACTGGACCACCCACAACCAATAATATACAATAGAACAATTTTGTTTTTAACTAATAATAATGTTTTTGATGGCTAAGTAGAATTTTCTAACATACGAGTATGAGAGTGAGGTGTGAGGAGCTATTAAATAAGTATGCACATCTTGCTCGGATAACGCTGTCGTTTATTCTGCCTTACGATAATAAGAAACTTATATTCTACTTATGCTATGTACGCATGTATGTTCCTCACTTCAAAAGGACAAGAAATTTATATTTAACTTATTTATACAGATATATGGTTTTATTTATTTGCGGTTTTGTAGCTATTGAAATACGTTTAAATCAAAAGAGAAAAAAACTAAGCTCACGTATAATAGCTTATTTCTCTGAGAAATTGCTTCTAACAGAGTCTAAAATATTATTTTTTTTGCAAAATACAATGTTTTCACTGTTATGTACTTTTCTTATTTTGTACATGAAATATTTTCCACATTACTATTAATTATCAATTTATATTTGAGTAGCGGGAGCGTAGTACACTCCGATGTCTATCTCTTCGGGAATTACAGGCGTAATGTTACGTTTATTAATTCATATATTTTTCAATTATACGCCAACCCTAATAGCAATGCAAATATTCATTAAATATAATTATTGTTTGCCTTCAATTTTTAATAAATACCTACTGAGTCCACTCTTAATAATATTTACTCACATTAAAAGGTCACCAAGGTTAATAAAAACACCTATATCGGTTTTATTATTACAATTAATTTGCCCTTGAGTTAATTTTCGATACTTTTAATCTTAACCCATTTGAATGTCCTGTATATTAAAATTTACATATCGCCAACATTCCTTAAATACTCAGTGTAAAATGATACTTAAAAGCTGCTTAAGTCAAATTAGCATCTGACCAAAGCCTTTATAAATGACGGAACTTTGTATTTACGGAAGCAAATCAACGTATGTATTTACGTTTCTACCAGTACCAGTAAACCATTTACAATTAATTTACTTCTGAACTTGATTAAATACATATCATTTCTGATATTTCTAACTCGGGTCATTCTTGTTGCTATTATGGAAATTAATTTAAGCAAGGTTTTTACTCACATTCATTAAACTAAATATTAATATATAAGTAAATTCGTTAAAATATTGTACCTAACGTAAAGACGTAATCCCTAAACGATATATGGAAGCCCTGTAGCCATCACAGCGTTTAGCCTTGTAGCATGTAGGTATGTACAGATATATATTATACAACAATTTAGAGTAATAATATATAAATAACAAAGCACGAAAGCTCTGTAAGAATTTAAATACTTAGCAACCGTTTCTCTCTGCCTACTCCATGACGGACCCGGCATAGTAATATAATCAGCATAATAATAATGGTACATTAATAAGCCTCTAAATAACCACCAGATAACTCTACACAAAATGCATTTCAAAACTTCTGCATAAAACAGTTTTTTATCTATTTACCTATTAGTAAATGTAGCGTTCCGATTACCAAATGAAATCGAGAGCAATTAGCTAATAACTTGGGCTATAACCAATAAATGTTTAACAGTATTAACTAGTGTCGTGGGAAAACCCCGATATTTTGGTCGCCGGCGCTGTCAGTGTCGCCCAAGCAGCGTCGCGACCCACGCTTGACTCTACGAGTCTTGATCTTAGCGCTTATTACGTTTCTTGATCATTATCGCTTCATTTTATCAAGTTTCATCATTAAAGGGTTAAATTAAGGAAATAAACAAGAAACACACAAATCATTCACCGAAATATAAACTTTGTTAAAAATTAATTAATACATGATTCAAAAGTTACGAAGCCCAAATTGCATAAATGTGGAATTTCTAATATAGCCCTTTTGATCATTATTTGTCTTAATCACAGTTGATCACACAATCCTGAGAATTGAAATGATCGCGACTAGTACCATATGTGGAAAGGCAATTTGTATTTAGACGGAAACACAAATTATAATGATAACTATTACTTCACCGTTAAAATAAGTGCAGCGGCATTCCTTCCTCGAGCTGTTTATAAATTTTACCATCTAAATTTACCATTACGTTTTACCACTTTCCCATGTTCTGGTAAAAGTAACTTAATATAAGATCAATGAAATAATTGAGATAGCACATTCAGGACTGGTTTAATTTATAAAAAACTATGTTTTATCAGAGGTCAAATTATACCAGCGCTTTAGTAATTGCCACCCGGAGAAATCCAGAGTCAATTCCTGGCAGAGGAATTAGTCTGTACTATTTTTATTAAGCAAAGAAAGCGACTAACAAGCTGGCAGTCTCTTGTGACTGCTGCCAATTTAATATTTTTTTTTATTAAGCTTGCAGCAGTCACAATAGATTGCTGCCGCAGATAGACAGCTACAACCAACCTCGATTAGGACTGTACGAGGACGACTATTAGACTGTAGATATTAGGACTGTCAATGTTAATAACAGTAACTGTAATATTACTGTAAATGTTAGGACTGTTAATGTAAATGTTAGGACTGTTGATGTAAATGTTAGGACTGTTAATGTAAATGTTAGGACTGTTAATGTAAATGTTAGGACTGTTACTGTTAATGTTGGCACTGTTAGTGTGCTACATGTGTAGTGAGCTGCGTGTATGAGGTGTTATTTTGTCGGAACAGTTGACAAATGTTATCTGACAAATAAAACAAACTACCTCAACCAAAGCACTTCAAGGTAAAGTGGCGTCTTCGTCAACGTGAGACGTGACTCTTCCAAAAGCGTCGTATAAGGTTTCCATCATCATTTAAAGGTTAAACAAGCACGCATAGATGCTATGAAAAGTCTTTGTAACAGTGCTTATTACTTACATACAAATAAATATTTGTAACAAGCCTATGTAGAGCTTGTTTAGAGGTGGATGTTATCTAACATTTGATTAATTCACAAAGCATTATTAAAAATGTTATTTTAAACAAATTAATAAAATTAATTGACTGGTCAAATAAAAAAAAAATACTCGCAAGCTTTGCTTCAGTAACTTTTCACTTTCAAAAAAATAGACTGAGTTATTAATGGACTGGAATTTTGAATAATTACTGACTTACATTTAATTACATCTACTTAAATAGATTCAATGCAAACATTTTAAAATGTTTAACACAAGTAATAAGACCAAGGTTCATTTAGAAATTCGATGTACAGTAATTACAAAACATATTTAATTGGGTTTTGTAAAAACTTATTACAGAAATTTTGATAATTCAAGCTACACGTCTATATAAAGTTGATATTAAACTGCACTAAGCATTTAGTACATTTAACACAAAATGTTATTAAAATACAGGTTATTATGAATTTTATTCGAAAATATAGCAGAAAAAGCTAGTTAGATAGCAACCAAGCTACCATTTCCATGTAAATCTATATAAACTATCTTAATACAACTAATATATTAATTACAGTGTATAATAGAAAATAAAAAATAATAATATTACTGAGTACAAATAAAATGGTATTAGATATTTTCCACAGTTTATAAGTGTTTAGTTTTATCAAAGAAAATTAAACAAATCCAGTAAGTCAAATCATGTCATATAAGGCACCTTAAAGGGTGCAATTAAAACGTATAAGGAGCCTTGGGAGCTTTTATGGTAAGCCAGTAGCGTTTCGCGACCATCTCATATCAGAGGACGAGACATCGGTATATGGATACGGGTAGCTGACCTGATGATGTAACTGTGAACAGTATCATCAGCTGCAAGCAATTTGCATTTCTTAGGACCGATTTAAGCGGACCTTTCGATGAACTTATGAACTCATCAATATTGTGAGAAAATTTCAAGTGCAATAAACGCTCTAAACATATTTTCAATGCCGTGCTAAATATATCTCATATTTGGATTAACCGATCGTACAAATTCCATCTCACAATTTCTTTGAAATCATTTACTTAAATATTGTACGTATCGTTGCTCGCTGCTTACACCGTAACAGACGTAGCGTGACGAACAATAATAACTATTATCACGTCTGACATCAATTATGTGTAGTAAACTCAATAATTCTGCTGTAAAAAAAATCCACTAATATCATTGAATATTTTGATTGCATTGTACCGGCAATGTTTGTAATATGTGTAATGTACAAAATTTATACGAAGTACTTTATCTATTAATAAAACATTAAATATTTTTAATCAATAGAATCGAAGCAATAAATAAAATATTTTTGTATGCATTACACGAATCAGGAAAACTAAAATATACGTATTGTATTCGCAGTAAATGTAATAGGTTACGGTAAGCATAAGTATTAAGAATTTCCTAATCGTTTACGTAACTGTACAACACCTGCAGCGTGGCACTGTAGTATTAACCCTTAATTTAATAAAACATTTGTTTACTCGGCTACTATTAATTCATTTAATAATATATTATTTTATAGTATATTATTTCAGAACAAACTTATAACAGATTAAAACTTTCGCTCAATCGTATTCAATTCTAATCCATTTTCATTAAGGTTACCGAGATTGAATTATCTTTGCGTACGTTCAAAATCATATATTGTTGACGCGATGTGAGAAATACGGCGTTTTCCTTTAAAACTAACATAATTTATTCTGCACCTTCTTGATAAAATTGCACTATGTGAATTTCTCTCGCATGGCACTGCTTGTAGTATAACAAGGTTAATATGATAAACCAAGGCTACGGACTAACGAACAAAAGGTATTTAGAAAACAATAAGCGCCTAACGTCTTTTTATTAATACAACGCTCATACACACGTCGCTCAAGCCAGCAAGGCTGAATGCTGAGCGCATATCATTTCCTCTATTACGGGGATTAAGAGCAACATAACTAGACCAAGATCTCGGTTAGCGGCGGGCTTATTAGAATTGCGACGGCGTAGAGTCGCAGGAAACGTCCGATCGCAACCACGCGTATTAGTCACAGTCCAGGCGTGGGCTCCGGCTGGTAAAGTATACGTGAGCGATTTATGAGATACGCGAGCGGTCGGGTAGACTAAGTAGGCTGTTGCAATGACCTCTGAGATTTGGTTTGTTTGTTTCTACCGGTGGCTGGCAGATCTCGGTAAATCTCTAAATCTACATGGTTGCTCTCGTACCCGAACCTCCTAACCTCACATAATCGTATCATTTCCTTCAATGTATGTTAAAAATATTACGACGAAAGTTAGGCTTTCCGTATACAGTTAAATAGAAAATTTCAATGTCCATTCCATATGCATTTGTTACGTTTCGCAGACGATGTGCAGTTTACCCAAAGACATGTTGCTATTTAGGACAATGTGATAAAATGGATATTTCTGAATATTTGGGTATTCAGAAAAGATATGAAGTAATTAAATCCTAATAAGAGGCTTGGTAGGTCCTAGCTTTATTATTTTCATTTTAATATCTAGTTAAAACGATACCATTTCAAAACTCTACAACCTCAACTCTGAAAGTTAAAGTACTTTTTACTCCGAATTACCAGAAACCGTCAATATCATTGAAAAAAATCATTATTCATCGTAGAGTAAGATTTGAGGACTTTAAATCGATATATAATTTTCGTAATCATGCGAACTTGCTATAAAATTTTTGTAATATCCATCACTAACTTTGAAAAGCTCGGAACTTCAAAAACATTGTTTAACATCGAAAAGTAGATAAATATGCTTCTTAGATTATACTATTTTTTAACAAATTGTAAAACGGCTTGATACCAAGTTACCCGGCCCTAGTTCTGTAGACTCAATAACTTATCAGTATCAAATAATAATTTTGTCAACATCTTGTCCTGACTGGACTAACTGACATGAAGTCTTGACATGACAGTCTTATACCTTCAGACCTGTTCTTCTTCGTTTCTTAAACAAATGTACGGAATCGCATAATCACCATTACAAAAAAAAAATGACATCACATCTCCCCAACTCATTCTTATCCTTATTTGACTGGAAGCGACCGTTCACCTTGCTCGACAAGTCAAGGCGTTAACCTTTGTCTAAACGTCATCTAGTTCTGATTTATACCAGCTATCTAAATAACCATCAACATAATCACGTATGCAACATAAATGGAGTTTGTGAATGAGAATACTATATTTATATATGTTTATGTTTTTGACTGGCTTGTTGGTACAGTGGTTGGCGATCCTGACTGTTGCTCTGGGGATCGAGAATCTCGTGATCTCGTGAATGTCAATCTCGAAAAAGGATTCTACCATAAATTTGTTCACTTAATTGGACTAAAGTCAAACAATCCTCTCCTATCCATCAAGTTAGTATGGTTACCATATTGTTAAAATAGTTGGTTGAGTGATAAACATTGTAGACAATATTATAATCAGTATTATAGTCAATATTTTAGCCAATATTAGTTATAGTCAATATCTGTCCTATTCAAAACTGATATCAGACGCCGTGCAAGTCCTTTGAATTAAGTTAGGCAACTCCATCATAAAAGAGCAATTGGCGCGCCCACACCTTTCCTTTTAAAACACCAAGTGATTTGATAATTGCTTCACGGTTTTATGATCTGCAATATTTTAACCGTATATGAAAATATCAGACGAAAATAGAAATAAATACTGCTAACTTGGACTTACATATACCGGCTCTAGGATTTATATGTTTTTCCCCGATACCACAGAGGTTTTTAACAAAATTTATATCATTGTTCTAAATCGCATCTAATCAAAACCACCACAAATCAAAATCTTTTCCTCTTGTTTCAAAATGATATCGTAAATCATATGAACCTAAAGAAACGATAACGAAAAATATTCTGACGATATTGGTGTTTAAATTGAAATACTTAATGTTATTGTTATATTAATTATCAATTTAATAAAATTCTAATAAGCTTATCAAACCCAACCATTGCAGTATTGTACCCACGCCTGATATACTGTATCCTTGTTAATAATATCAATTATAACAAATCGTCAATACAGCGTAGGTGTCGATATCCGCCCCGTGATATGATTGATGGACGTCGCACAGTTAAACGAACTGATCTCGATTTAGTTTCATTGTTACTATTATAAATTTAACTAATGTTTACTGACTTAATTATTGTATTGTCAGTTGTTAGTAAAATCTTGTTTAAATATTCAAAAATATATACATCAATGTCAACGTACTTTTTCTATAAATGAAGAATCTTTGGCTAAATTCAACGACTAGAACTAGCTCAGTAAAAAAAAATATGACACTGTATTTCACTAATAACTTACTTGTCTCATAACGAATAACACGATATTT
Source organism: Parelbella ahira ahira (assembly GCA_018244795.1). Lineage (NCBI taxonomy): Eukaryota > Metazoa > Arthropoda > Insecta > Lepidoptera > Hesperiidae > Parelbella > Parelbella ahira. The sequence continues at coordinate 16,861 of DWME01000127.1, read as the reverse complement.
TCGAAGGTTCGTTTTTGAAGTTATAGTAACAGGCCTTGTTACTATAACAATTAAACCGGTTAAGTTAGGCGGTTACAACTTGTTCATTGTTCTTGTTTGATCTAAACCGATGCATACAAATGATCATAGCGAATATTCTGTATGTATTGCATATCGCGCGGCGTTCTATAAGTGAACCGTCTTGGCGCCGTCCAATTGTCTCTAGATAATCTTCATCAAGATTAGACCCATCGACATTGATATACATGTAAAAAAACAGATTCAAACTGACTTAAATAATTTATGACGACGTTGGGGATTTTTCGGGAAATTCTTCATTCAATTCGACAAAATTACAAACAATGATGTGAACTAGTCGTGTCCGACAATCAACGAAATATGAACTCCATTTTCTTAAATCAAATAATGAACGAACTTTGGCACACGTGACTCACGTCGATGTCACGTTCAAGAACATTTACGTGTACAGAATTGATGCATTTCTGCAATTGATAGATAGGTATTTAGGGTTCACAAAAGCATCATACGATACGACATATTTCAAATTGTCCGTGTAAAAACTTAAACGAAAAGCTCCCAACAGCCTACATCGTCGGGGGAATGTCAAGTAAGAAAAACCCAATAATACTTTTCCCGACCTGGGCATTAAACCTAGCACCTCTTGCTCGTCAATTGCGCTTTCTACCACTATGTTAGATATTTTTACTTTTACTCACTTTCTACCGCTATGTTAGTTAAGTTAGTCAAGTTTAAAAAAAATAATGAATGAATAGGTATAAGCCCCAATACCAGTCAGCCCTGTGAATGCTGCGAAAAACCGTGGAGCAACGTTCAGCATGTCAATCTACCAATTACCCATTAAATGACCGACCCAAAACAAGCTGACAAAACATCTGCGCTACGCTCATAACGTATTCTGCGTCAGTTTTGAGCTTTATGTTTGACGTTTTAAGCTATATACGAACGATGTAATATGTATTTGATTTAGATTTGTTTCAAGTGATTATGGTAGCGATTTAAAATAAAAATAAAGTTATTTTAACACAATGAAAATGATAATTCTGGAAGATGTTTAAAAAAATTACACTACTCCATAGACAATAAACAAATACCTTTAATTTTAGTTTATAAAGTCACCTTCTCCAGTAAAAAAAATTAAATGGAAAAGAAGTAAATTAATAATTTATCAATATTAAACATGAAGATGATGAAATGCGCTTTTTGCGGTAGCACGTCTGAAGCTCAGATGAGACTAGATGACTTATAAGATAATGAGATTTCATTGCAACCTACATGTATCATACTTAGCGAATATAACATCAACAGATGTCACATTAGTCATGAACTGTTCGGGAGAAAGTTTTGTGAGTCAGTAGCCCTGACACTATTAATTTACTAATTAACGAAAGAATAATTTAAATTTCCTATGTCAGGTATATGATAATTTGTTTAAAATTGTTCGAATGTATTGCAGTGAACTGTATACCTAAGTGTTATTGCTGGACGCGAGCCTTCAAAGGCAGCCTCGTGATATGATTTCAGCTCTACATTTTTCCAGTGCCGAATACTACAATAATTGATAATATCATTGATTATTGGATTTAATATAGGCACCAAAAAGTTAACTTGTCAATAACACAGGCTGAGTGATTTTGCTGATGACTATCGTACCTAAGGCTGGCATAGAACTTAGAACCTTATAAGATAAAGACCTATCTCATTCAGTGTGATATTGTGTCTACTACCGACACGTTACCCGGTCGAAGGAGGTTATAGATTAACCTCATCTAATCGTACAATAGCCGTTAACCACTTCGCTAAGCGAAAAAATTACCGTTTGTTTTATTTTATCATGAAAATTTGTTTTATAATTCGATTAAAATTAGCATTCAGTTAATTCGTTTTATAGATTCGTACACGTATAAATAAGTTTTGTCATAAAGAAAAAAAGGCAGAAAAATTATATTTATCCTTCCATAGAATACAAAGGACTCTATATTTGATTTCATCAAAACCGGTGCAGCGATTGACCTGAGAAAGCAGACAGACAGACAGAGTTACTTTCGCGTTTATAATATTAGTATGGATTGAATGTATTAATACATATGTACATGTTACACGACCTAGAGTTTTTATTCGCATTCCAATGCTTATTACGTATGACTGGCGCTTACCAGTGACCACAAGAAATAATAAATTTATCACTAAGTGCCTGTACCTACTACAAATAATCAATTTATCATCATACTAGTTAACTTGTCGAATATCGGAACGCCTCAGAGTCAATCAATATTATGCTGACTTTATTCTCATTTTATTTAGTTTTTTTTTTTAAACAAAATTATTAAGATACACAAAATTAATTAAATTTAATAAAATTTTGAAAATGTTAATGAAAAGTATGTCATTTACATTGAAATCCCTCGACGAGAAAAAATAATAACTAAGCCACATCTCAGCTATAATTCAGTGTTATTAAAACTCACTAAATCTTGTATCGGATTTTATATTGTATTACAATACATAAAACATTAAAATCAAGGTAAACTTTCGTACAACAATAGATCAACTGCGTATAAACACAAGATCGTGGACTCCGAACAATTTAAATTATGTTATCATTATATTACCTGCTGAGAATTAACTTAGACACAAGACACACGACGAATAACTATACACATGTTTTTGTGCTTATAAATGTATGTAAATATATTTGGAGCCATGCAAGGTTATTGACACACTTGCGTCTCAAATATAGTGAATTAGCTTTGTATTGGTAAATAACAGGCGGTTGCCAAATTAATGATCGATCCAGTTTTCCCATTTTGTACATTGCATAATAATGTATCGTGATTCATTTGTCATCATCATTGTATAAGAATTTCAATCAATTTATGCAGTAGAGATCCAAAACGAAATGGTAAATGCCTCTGCATTTGAATGGAAATAAAACAATAATAGAATACCTGTTTTAAAAAAGTCATAAGACAAGGCAAGTAGTTGCCAGTTGCCACTTAGAATTTTTAATAGCTGAGCACTAGACTCCAGCCCGTGGGTCTGCACGCACGTTTAAAATTTAAACTCGTTGCCAATTTTTTGTTCAAAATTAGCAGATTTTTTTCTGTAAATACCACATGTCAATTATCAAACTGATACAACCCAAACTGCATTCAGTTGGTCAAAGGATAAATAGTTAATTTAGGTCGTTTTCTGAGAATGTATAAAAAAAAAGACACCGGATTTTGGAAGAAAAACCTAAAAGAGATCGATTAGTCTTTCACTTCTACCTTTTTACAACTTCTACAGACTTTTTTTACTTCTACTCTTTTAGTAGAATCAATGTACAAACTCGCTTTCCGTTGTTTATTTTATTATATGTAAATCGAGTATATTACATATGTGTATTGTTGCCACCGACGTCCGCACAGCCTGCTTCTGCAATACCTACCCACGGTCTTTTCCCCTATTATGACAGAGAATACTGAGCGTGAATAATAGTTAGTTTGATGCGTCACGGTACCGCCGGACGTATCATGAGATTACTTGTTACTGTGTACAATGGCGTAGCCAGAATAACTTCTTTTTTACGTTTAGCGGGTTATAGTCAAGTTGTTTTAGATTAATTTAGATAATTAGCGCAGCTTATAGCCGCGGGACGTGTTAATTAAACGAAATCCGGTAGCTAACATGGACTTATTTTGTTGGCGTCTGTACAGTGTAAGTTATAACTTGGATATACTGTTGTAGAATGTTTTGCAAACTATTGGGCTATTATCTGTTTATTTCACATATTATATGGTGATATATTTTTACTATATAATCAGTTTGATATGTATTTGTCATAATATTAAAGGGATTTTAACTGCCGTGTGTTCGATATATTTTTGTGTAGTGTGGTCGTGTTAGTTTTAGATATAGGAAGTTGTTTTTGCAGATATTGTGGACAGCGCTGTCACTGGCTTTGGGCTATGAACTCCAAGGCCAGATCATCAGAGGCGTGCCTTGTGTCAAACGTAACTTTCAATTGTATTGTCCGACCGCCGGCAACACTTATCCTTTGTGAGTATTATACTATTTATATTACTTATTCTTTGATTTAACCAACGGGAATAGGTCAGAGTTGATTATGTTTAAAGCAGATATTAAATACAATTACTGTTACACTTAAAACTGTTTTGGTTAGGTGAATCTGACTTGGATATCGAAACCTAACTATGGGAGACCACGAGTGAAACTGAGTGTTAATTTTCGCTTGCAAAGCTTGGGATTTTGTTCCCTCATACTTTATTTTGGGCAGCAGCATGTAAACAATGTTATAATAGTCATAAAAAATAATATCGCACTTTATTTTTCAAAAATGTCCCACGTAAGTAGCATATGTAGATCCCTATAAAATATTGTTTTATTGTATTAAGGCCCGCTTTGATTTTTTCTACGTTTTTGAATTATTTTGTGTCTTGTCATTAACGTTATGTTACTGTTCTCCTTGTCATATACGAGTACCTATGAGGTTACATAAATATATTTACTGTACGTTTCAGAGACAAGATCGAGACTTTCATAGATGAGAATAAGGCGCTAATAAAGCGGATGTACGGGTCGTTTACAACACCCGGCGGGAGCAGAGTGCGGCGCGCGCCCGGCGTGCCCGACATGCACACGGGGGACTCCTACTTCCGTCACGCGCGTCAAGCGTCCAAGCCCCCCCTGCCTGATGCGCAGTCCGTCAACAACACCGGCAGGTAAACACGTGGCACTAACTTTAAAAGCGATTTTACATTAAAATTGAAACGTATCGTAGTTCGATACGTTTCACTTTAGTTACTACATAAACGTTAAAAGTTACTTGCTGAGTAAGAATTAAATTTTGACTGAATACAATTTTTATGCTGACAAATTCATAGTAAGTATGTAGTTTTAGGTAGGTACAACGAAGTATAAATATTTTAAAGTAAAGGCGGATCAATTTTCGCAGGATAGATGCTTGTGAGAGTAAAACTGAGATAATGACACCGTACTGGGCGCTGAACTCCGCGAGGAAGCTGCGTGCTATCGTCAACACTATGCATTTCGAGCAAGCGATACATCAAGAAGTTTGCAGGTATGTGAGCTATTCATATATTTTTTTTAACGTGGCATAGGACGCCATCCAGCTACGTAGAGTTACAATACACGCAAAGTGGCTGGCAGCGGTTGGAATCGAAGAGCTGAAGATCGAACTCTGTCGTGCAACTGAAGAGGCCAATGTGCAGCAGTGGACGGGGGTGGGCTGATGATGATGACATTTTTATAATATAAAAGCTGTAAACAACCATGGTTTGGTTATCACTGAAGCTCTGCTTTTGTGTCATTACGAACCAGGTTTTAAATAAGAGTTCGTTAAAGCAGTAAAAAATAGCATTATTAGCTATTACGAAATGATGATGTCAGATAATGGGAATAACAAAGAAAAATAAAAGCCAGTCATGGCATATTGGCTTATTTTTTTTAATTATTTAAAAAAATACTAACACTTGCAATACTGTTACAAAAAATATTTAAGCAGCAACTTTTTTTATTCGACTAATGTCGAATATAAAAATGCTCCACAACTTACTACACTCGTTAAATATGTAAATATCATTGCAAATTCAGCAATGACCTTTTTACTTACAAGATTAATAAACTTATATTTTTTATTTAATAGATTTAAATCTATCAATTTGAAATATTGACAGAACGGTTTTCTACATGCATTTATGTTATACAGCCAATGAAACGTAGAGTACGACCAATAAGTAAATAACCAATGAAATAAACAGCTTGATTAATAATTAATTCTGAATAAAAGTCTAATGAAAATCGTATTTAATTTTCAGCAAGAAGTCAACAACGCGGTGCTCCGGCGACTGCGGTTGTGAGCAAAAGTATAAATGGCACCGCCTATTGGCCTATGACCCGAACGACGATTGCGCCGGAATATTCATGGACTGGTTTTTATTCCCATCGTGTTGTGTGTGCCGATGCAATCCGTAATTTAAATACCGATGTAAACGTGCCTGTTGCTAAAATTCACGATCGCACATATTGTCTACGCTTTCGTTAGTTCAGTCGCTGGTTTAATTGACTTTGTTATTCAAAATGGCTGTTAAATTTATTTGGATACTTGTTACCACATAACATAACTTATAGATACCTATATAATAGAATGGGTGTCATACGTGTGACGTACTACTGTCGTACTATCAGTTATTTGACAAATATTATAAAAAAGTTTTGAAGAACTTTAGAGCAGTGTTTATTTCCTACGAATAAATTTACAAAATAATCCAATAAACTGGCAACTACACTAATGAATATGAGAAACAGGACCTAATTGGCTATTAATGAATGAAGATCGAATGTTCGGATTAGCGATTGGTTGACAGTTAAACTCTTAGAGAAAAATACGTTATCCCATGAAAAAAAAATCAAGAATGTCAATCATTTGGTAATACCGGTCCGTGGCTGCTTTTAGTAAGATTAGTATTTTATTCTAAATGTACAGTTTGAGGCATAAACATATATGTATTAGATACCTATATATATTAGAGCTTTTAGTTTAATTGCTTTTCACTGTTGGCTACTAGATTAAGGATGTTAATGAGTAATATTGTGTACTTACATTTACATTTACATTAAATAAACTTACTACATTTCAGCATTACTGCATTACCTATATGTAATTTTATTTGTACAAAAAAATTTTTGTTAGACAATAATTATTGAAGAATAATTTAAATTAATAAGTACCTACCTATTAGTGAATGAAATGAAATACATACCTGTTATATCTGATAAAATCGAATAATTTTGTTTAAATTGTTTTGTTAAATTCGACTAAGCCTTCTCATATACATAATATGTATTTAAAAACGAAAAATATTTTTTATTAATGTAATAAAGTTCTCGTATGCAAAATAAATAGAATTTTTATTTTTTATTTCATTTATTAACTAACGCCTTAGATACAAAATCAGTAAGTATAAATAACAATGTGCCTAAGTAAAAATACACCCAAAGAGGTGACAACCATCACGTAACGTCATGTCATCACATTTTGAGAGAAGAGCCATATCCAGCAGAACAAAGACAAAAGGGATAAGTCAAATTTTTCGATCTACATTTTAAATTCATATATTAATTGCCATAATGTTAAAAGTAGAATTACGAGAAAAACCAACAACTAAGCAAGTTCCTTTTTTAATAGTCTGCTTCCATTGTGATAATGTTACGCTAACTACGAGTGTTCATGTTTAGCTATAAATTCAAAGAATCTTAGCGACAATGAATACTGGCAGAGAGTCCGTCACCTCAAGGTCGTGTTAAACATACATTTACAAAAAGACGGAAATGGGCCTTTTGAGTGTCTTCACATGTTAGTTAAACGTCCTCCATTCTGTTTATATTTTCGTACAAAAAATTGTAGGTCAAATTTTATCTCTTTTTATAGATATCAATTCCTTTTGCTGTTCTTTTGCTTTCGTCGGGTAGAGGAAGTGAGAGTTCACTTCAAATAATATTGTGTAAAATAACCGAAATGAACACATTCAAAACAACAAATAATGATTGGTGACGCAGGGTGCAGATAAAAAGAATTATCTTATCTAAGGGTAATGTTTAAAATGTCCACCTTTAAGCAGTTAATAACAGTTCATAAATACATTTGTAGAGGGAGTGAAATGCACTAAGTATAAAAATGTATTATTTTTAGGGGCTAAAATAGTGATTTAAACATTCTTTATGTACACATGTGCATTGTTTATGACTACCTATTGAATAAATCCTAATATCCTACCCTACTCTAATGACTTTTGGCGCTATCTATAAAGATTATTCTTTTGCGTTAGTAGCGTCACTCTAATTTAATGCATTTTGGCGGATATTTTTCATGCACGGAGATAGTTATTTTTTCTACTCCTTATTGTGAACAATATCATTGGTGAAGTAGTGCACTAATCTCGTGAAATATAGTGCATCCTTATTATGGTTACTTTAAGGTATAGTAATATTTAAAATCATTTTCGACATTCTCGAAGATTTAAAGAAAGAAAAAAATATAACGAGAGTTCAGCAGACCCTTTTATGAATCTTTTTCATTTTTTATTACTTTATTGAGCATAATATTATGTTGAATCTATGGATCATATCAACACCAAAAAGAATACTTCATCCTTTCATTCTGAACTTGATAGTGACGGCTACGCTCCATTACACGATAAATAGTCGCTAACCGTAAATTACTGTAAAATAGTATGAACTTGGCATTGACCGGTATAAATAAAATATTGTTACAGCTATAAATATAACACAACATCGTGTATCACATCCTTTAGCTGATAGATAAATAATTGCTATTTCAGACCCCTGATAATAAATATTATAATTACTTAATTACCTAAAACTATAACAACTAAATTTTTTTCATTTCAAATTAATAGAGTAATTTTTATATGCCAGTTTCCAAGAATGACAAATATAAATAACACAAATTTTGAGAGACTAAACAAGATCTTTTCCGTTTTATGTAACTAGAATGACTTTTATACCGTTCCTGCTTTTTTTTTGTATTGGTGTTGTATTAATTTTCTGCTATTGGATCGTGAAACATTGACATTCAGTTTTCATACGTCAAAATATTTTGCTCCAAAATTTTGATCAAAATATCTCAATACTTAACGCATTATTACGTAGTAGAAAATATGCTTCGAAATCCTTTACGATACCTTCGGGTAGGAAACCAATGTACCCGTATTTGTGCATCCACTTCCTACAGGTATCAATCACACTCATTTTATTTAAAATATAAAGTTCGCAGAAATCGATTTTCATATTAAAACGTTATTCTCTTTAGGTACAGTGATATTAAACAATTTGCCTGGTTATCCCGTACGCAGCCAGAATATATGAAGTCTATAAAAAAGAAGCCTTTGCTGAATCCATGCAATTGCCGAACAATGTTCATTCAAACTCAAGAAACTCCGAATCCAAACTGCTTGAAGTTTTTGCCGGGTACCAAAGTATTGGAACCCGGGCAGACACTGGATTTTCCTAATATAGGCGCCGCTCACTGCAGTCCTTTAGGTAACATTAACACAAAATAATGAGCCTTAATTTAGAGTGTGTTTGAATGTTTATATGTGCTGTTTTTCTGTACAATCTTTAAACATTAAGTCATACTAACATTCTAAAATTTGAACATTCACTTAAAACTATGCCCTTAAATCTATGTATGTTTAAGTAATTTTTTTTTTTAATGGGAACAGTCTTTCATGCCCATAGGTTTTTTATTTCCTTGCTCATGCTTATATTCAGAGTTAATAACATAAAATAAGTTCTATCATGCCTTAAAACATTCATATTTCCTAATATAAAATCATTTCTGTCTGAGTGACCTTAAATTTATGTATTTAGATTCAAACTGAATCAAATCTCACTACAGGCTCTTCAATTGGTCTGCATTTTAATATTTCATTCAACTTGTATGAAGGGTGAATAGGCTCTAACAAGTCATGCACACTCCTTTCCATCAGGCTGGATATGGCCAAACACTAGTCTATGTTAGGATAAAAAATATGTAATGCGTAAAACATTCAGGTCTGTTGGTTATTCTTGATACACAGTAAGACATAAGTTGTTCAGTAATTTAACAAAACTTTACATTTGTCAACAATTTTTTCCAGCAAAAATGATATTCCGCATTGAAGGTGTGAAGGCTGTGTTTTTTGGATCTGACTTCATCACAGTAACCAAACAAGATGATGATGTGGAATGGAAATTGCTGAAACCAGACATATTTGCTACCATAATGGATTTCTTTGCTAGTGGACTACCTATTGTGACTGATGCCAAACCGTCTGGGGACACACGTGAGATTATTTTATTATTTAAATATCATTTTGTCATGTACAGCTTGTATTGCCCTTGTGACTTTATTTATTTTGTACATCCTATCTTTACAGTTGTAATTTAATGTGATAGAGTGGCCCTATTATTATATATACATATATTATTGCACTATAAAACTCATAATTGAACACAAATCAAATTCAGAAAATGATAAATACAATGTTTATAGCATATTAAATATAACAACACCTTTCCGAACTCACTTAACTGAGAGCCAAGTTTGTAGTGCACCTCCTTGAAGTGAGACATGCCTACTTTTTATATTGTTAACAGTGATGATGTCATCTGAATTGTTAATATCTTTAATCTTATTAGACTTATACTGTACTGCCATCCTGCCAATGCAGTGTTTATTAAACATTACACATTCAATATTTTGTCACAAATTGTAAGAAAATTATCAAGCATTTACAATTAGTAAATATTCAGTTGTTATTAAATGTCTTAGTAATAGTTAATATTTTAAAACATTTTATGCCATATTAAAATATGTATAGAGGCCATTTTCTGCCATAGAGAAATTGCTCTATTTTCTAGAAATCAATGAAGACGACGATGAAATAGTCCAGATGATAAAGGAGCTGTTAGACACTAGAATCAGACCTACCGTCCAAGAGGATGGTGGTGATGTGCTTTTTGTGGATTTCAAAGATGGGGTCCTTAAACTGAAAATGCAAGGTTCCTGCTCCTCATGCCCTAGTTCGATAGTCACATTAAAGAATGGTGTAAGTATCAAATATTCACATATGTAGTTATAAATAGCATTAAAATATTGTTAAATACATAATAATAAAACAAGTGAATCACGCTTGTAATTCCGAAAGGGTAGGCAGAGGAGTGTAGTACACTACCACATTTCACCAGTTACATTGTACATGTTATGTATGTAAATAAAAACGTTTTTGTTTGATGTGCTTTATTATGCAGATCTATATATTCTGTTTAATAGCATAATTTATTATCAATATAAGTTTTGATTTATTTGTTGCTATATTTAATTTTGTATGAAATATTACTTTACAGCAATCAATTATTAATAACAAATTGAGCTTAAAATATCCTGCAATAGCCTGTGGCTATAGTGTATACCGTATGAAAGTATTACCACTACAAATGACATGCAAACAATATGTGAAGTACTAGTGCCTATATGTAACATTACAAAAATATTTCACCCTAAAGTAATATTTTTCCTTTTGTAAAATCTATGAAAGTTAGTTGCGATAGTTAAAGTATTTATCAGTTGTTTTGAAATAACTGTTATTTTGCTTGACTAGTTATTAATCTACAAACTTTTCCAGTGAATTTGACTTTAAGGTTTATTTCCGAATTCAACAAGTCATATTTAGACATGGAGTGATCCACTATAACCAATGGGATGATTGTATAGTATATAAGTTATCATTAAAATGACTATTGAAAGACAATCTATTAGAACATGTCACTCTTTTATAACATTGATTTGAGCACAAGTAGATGGACATCATGTTGGTTTCAATTAATTCTTTGTAGCAAATATTTGCAATTTAAGCTATTTACTTTAGTATAAATTATGTCATAATATTATGCTATTTTTCTTGTTTAGGTACAAAACATGATGCAATTTTACATCCCAGAAGTTTTGGCGGTTGAACAAATAGACGACGAAGGTGATAAGTTGAGTGAAAAAATCTTCAATGAATTTGAAAATCTGAAAGATAAAGAGAAAAAGAAATCAGAATGAAAAATTACACTAATTATATAGTCTATTTTGTTAAGAGCAGTCATATGTATGTATTGTATATATTATAGGTAATATAGACGACATTTTATTGAAGAAAATAAAGATCTTACTTTATAAGTGTGATTTTTTTAAATGAAAATAATAATTTTGTATGTAAACATGTGATGATAGTGATGATAGTGATGATAGTGATGATACACATCAAGAAGTCTCAATTAGGACAAACAAGCATTCAGTCAAACATATATTAACTGCTACTTCTCAGCTGCTAATTCTGAAATTAGTTTGACATTGTTACATTGTAATGGACTAGTAGTATAGCATACATCCAAGTAGGTGTCCCAGTTTTGGACCAGAAAAGCAAATACATTATAGCTTGTAACTTTGATGAGACACAAAGAATATTGTGGGTGTGACTATGATTTGATTGACATATAGGATATAAAAATATCCCGTAAGTTCAATGTTAATGCACATATTATTTTCCGGATTCGTATCCTCTCTCATTGTCTCATATATAGATGGATTAATGTTACAGAAGAATTAAAAAACCAAGAAATAATTTAACGAATAATAAAGAGAGGCAGCAACTTGGAAATAACAGTATGTTGCCATGTCTTATATTATCATGAAGTTCAATTATCTACCTAAATAAAACTAGGTACTTGCGAATTATTGGTACTAAAATTATGAAAGTACTGAATAACATTGTTATTTGGGTGTAATAGTATTTTAAGGTTCAGGGATGGATAGAAAAAAAAATCTTGCTATTATAACTGACAGATATAATAATAAAATAATCCACAATATTATGGTTGAATTTCACCAACGTCATCATCAACGGCCAACTTCCATCCACTGCTGGACATAGGTCTCTACAATGGCACGCCACTGAGCTCGATTTTTAGCTCGTCGCATCCAACCACCGCCAGCCACTTTGCCACACCAACGTACTAAATAATAACCGGATCAAAATACAAGCTAAAAGAAAATACGTATGTGCTGGCCTATGAATATATTAGAAAATAATAACCCATTTTAAAATTCCACCGGAAACGGGTTGAAAACTGAAACAATCAAAGTAAGCAACAGAAATCTCGTATTAACATTAATCTCAGCTATAATTGCAAAATTAAGAGAAAAAACCTATTTTCGAGGGATTCTATGAATATGAACTACGAAAGCTGAAATTGTATCATGTGTACTTGGTGGATAGTGTTGAAAATTGAAATGGATTATGTTCTAGTTAAGTGGTTTGGCAGGAATTCAAGAAGTTAGCATAACAAAGGAAAAACAATAAATGAAAATGTGCTTTTATTAAATATTTGACATAGGCTCAATTCTCACTACAACAGAGCTACAGCAACGCGTCACTTCCACTTTAATGGCATGTTGAGTTCTATGTCCGTTAACTGAAAAAAAATATTTTTTAAAGATTTTATTCATTTTATTGTATATAAATATACTTAATGACGACCGAAACAAATTATAAACGCCTCTTTTACGCTTATGTAGACCGGAAGAAAAGAGCCGGCGGAAAAAACTCCCGGCACTCTTTAAAAAACAGTCATATAAAATAATAATATTGCAGTATAGCTTTGAGACCCCAGAGAACACACGTGATATAGCTATCGTGTGTCAATATCAGTCCGCTACCAACAGCTTATAAAAGTTGAATCTAACTATACCTTTACATAATTGGACTAGAGACAGCCTAGTGGAGTTAATTCAGTCCCAGGCCTCCTTGTCATTTACATAGATAGTCCTTGGTTTCCTAATAAGCCTTACGGCACAGGACTTGCTTAACTTTTTTGACGTGACAACGTCTTAAATTAGGTTGCGGCTCGGAGTCACTCATGAAAAAGTGTAATCGGTGCGTGCTTGTGTCTCTGTCTTTCTCGAGCGTTCTTGGCGTTGGAAAAACAAGAAAGCGTCATAATACAAGTTCACACGTGTGTTTTAGTAAACAAAATATATTTCTATAGTTAAAATTTGTGCAATTCTTATTTTCATTCAATTCCTTGTTCCTATTGTGCAATTTAATAATATTCATATCAATAAATATTCTACCGAGAAAAAGACGTTGTCACGTAAAATCTTCGCCCGTAAAACCGACTTTACAGGCAACCGGTTTTTTTTATTTAATAAATACTCCCAAATTTATATGTTGATTGATACATATGTGTATACATTACCTTACCAAACTCTACTGAAACGAAATAGGCTGGTTCCAAATCCACTCCATTTACAAGCACCCGCGCCATTTTTTTAACATCGCCGTTTTAATTCTATTATATTAATTCTATTTAATTCTATTTTACAGGAAATTTCATGCAAGGGGACATGGTTTAGTTATAAATATGCTTAGTCCATCTGGTGAAACTCAAATCAAGAAACTAATACAACAATACGAAAAGTTAAAATCTGAAAATGTTCCTGAAAATGAACTTGTTGAGAAGGCAGCCTCGGTTATAAGCAACGAACGTCAACAACAAGCACAAAATATAATACCCAAGAGTACAGATTCCGCCTCATCACAAATCCTATCGGAAGCTAATATTCAGAACATTTTTAAATAGTAAGAGATGAGTGTGCTGTGAGAAATTTAGCAGTAGTTCGAGAAAGTAATGTTTCATGAATTTCTTTCTAAATAATAATTATGCTTCTTAAATGTAGTATTGTTAACACAAATAAATATATTGTTAAATAATCTTGTTGTTTATTATTAGTAGTAACCATCTAATTTGCGAGGCAATAAATTTATTTAAGCTAGCGCAGTCTACTGAAATTTGTACGATCGATATCGGCATGAAACGGCATAAGTATCAGATGCCTTTTATTATTAAACTTCAGATGACTAGTGGGTGATAAAGCAATAGATTTAGTATTGGCAATGGTTTCTTGGTTTATACCAACGGCGTCAACAACCGATGGCCCAAGGGAGGGAAGAAGGGATGAGTTGATATAATATGCAGGTTGGAAAAAAGTATGAATTGTAGGTACAGTCAAGACAACATGAAGTTTATATTTGTAGTGCGAGACTGACCTTTACGTCGATTTTAATAAGAGCGGAACATAGTACAATGTATAAAGTGTAAAGTACACTATAAGTATCATTATTATTTATTACAAGAATGCCGTAGAAATAATTTGGAACAAAATTGCTTTAAATGGTTTGTGCATGATGAATTTAAAGTAACTTCTTATTTTAATTGCCTTGTATTTGGGTACATTCTTTGAATTTGTGAGGAAGAGAGGAGCAAATTCCCCTTCCATTTGCCTCTTGCTGCTTTCCTTGGCAACATTCTTGGTTTATGCCCGTTTTGATCCACTTACGTTTTATGAGATTTGGCCGAGTCGGATTATTCAAAGAAACAACAGGAAGCAATGCCATACGACGACGCGACATTGCGGTTAATTACAATAAAGACTCATTAGTGGAAGAAAGAGATAATATCTCAACAGTTGAGGCACGCGTTGGATTAGGTACTACTACATTCTACTTCAATCTTCAAAACTCCACCCAGTAGTACACAATGCGTTAAGCATAGGTACTATACTGCCTGTGACACTTCCGTGCGTCATCATAAAAACATACATGATTAAAACAACATCAGTCTGTTGATAAAACACAACCCAAATTTAACTGGAATTAGACTAAGGTACAAAATTAACGATTTTCACAAAAAAATGTGTAATAAGGTTGGCTTAGTGAGATTAACATTTCTTAGTTCATCTTGTTTGCCTTATACGCACTGCACTTGAAAAATTGTTATTTTTAATTGGTGGAAAAAAATACTCAAATTTTTTTTTTAAATAGCCGAAGCAACGATACATTAATTTATAACACATATCGATATAAATTAAGTGTAAATAACAGAGACGGAGTTTGGAAGGGTAATCGAAGAAAAATATGATCCCAGTGCTTGTATGGTAATTGATGCTACTGGGACTACTATTTTAGGGAACCTAGACCTGGACATACATGCACGTCATTTCTCATTCAACAATTGAGTCACTCTTTTTGTTACGATAAAGCAAACCATGCACTACTTACGTACCCTCTATTAGTAATCCCTATCTTATCGCTATAACTTCATGAGATAAGAGCTCTATGTTAAAAACACACCTATTGCTTCTGCGTACTGGGTCGCAAATTAAGACGTGTTTTGTGAGTGATTGCGTTAAAATTAAACAATTTCGACAAAATGGTGCAAAGGAGACCCTTTTTGTTCTACTTCGCTGTGATTTTGGGTAAGCAAATGTTAAAATTAACAATATGTCGAAGGAATTAACGAATATGCAAAATATGTTAACATTGGCATTGTGTAAAATCTATGATGTAAGTTTTGATACACCGTAGTATTTAAACAAGCAGCAGAATACTTAATTCATGCAGCATAGAACATACTTAGACTTCTACTAAATTGAAAGTATATAATTATCATCTTCAACCTATCTCAGTTCATTGTTGGACATAGGCCTCCCCCTATGGGCGTCATCGCCCTATCCTCGGCTTACCGCATTCAGCATCTGCCTTCAACCTAACGCAGGTAGTCATCACATCGAAAGTATATGTGAAGTGCTTATTTAGAAGTCTTAAATGTAATTCGAACTAAAAACGAGGTGCGAAAGGTATTATTCATATTATGTTTACATTATAGTGACTAATGTTCAATAAATAGAGATGAATTCTGTTATTTCGTTTTATTTTTTTATTTCTAGTTGTTTTGAGCACCCTCACTCAAGAGACCGAAGCTAGAAGAAAAATTCTTCGAGGGAGACGTGTTATGACGCGTACTTATTACCGTGAGTCATGTTTCTTTATACCTCTTTGAATTTGTGCTTAGAACAATGTCTAACGTCTGCTGTCCTTTTGTTCCCAGTAATGTATATTAGTACAAGTATAAATAATTATTAATCAACACTAAGCGTGTTGAATGTCGTAAAAATATTCAAAATGTACAAAATTTTTCAATATACGTTTTATTGAAATTATAAACAAGTATTTTGAAATAAATTTGAAACAAATCTAAGCACGATATTTTGAAAACAGTACGAATGCTTATGATTTCTGATTAAAAAGGTCTGTAAAGATAAAGATATTAGAGATTGATTCCTCCGCCTATAAAAAAATAAAATAATAATAATCGACCCATTTGTCATTCCACTGTTGGAATATGGGTCTCCTCTCATATTGAGAGGGTTAAG